>JABFPR010000168.1:0-13386 GCA_022817345.1 Neoscelio sp. ZL-2020
GCCGTGTAAAGCACGACCCGCGCGCCAAGGAGCGCGGTGTCCCCGAGCACCGCCCCGGTGGCGTGGGCGGTGGAGAAGCGGGGGCCGGGCTGCGCGGGCGGGTGGATATCGATGCCGGTGGCCGAGTGCGCAATTTCCGCGCTGATCCGCGCCAGCAACGGCAACCCGGCGCGATACAGATGGTGCGCCAGACGATGGTGAATCACCGCCAGAATCCCCGGATAGCACAACAGCACCTCATCGACGCTGCGTGCCGCCGGGTCACCGTGATAGGCCGCCAGCACGTCGGTATCGAGCAGGCTGCGCAGGCCCGGCAAGGCCAGGGCGAAGTCCTGAATGATGCGGATCGCCTGCGCTTCGACATCAGCATCGCCTTGCGCGCTGTGCCGGGCGACATACCGCAATTCCAGCCGCGCCTGCGCCAGCAAGGCATTCAACGCGGTATCGAGGGTGTGGCCGACATAGAAGTCTTCGCTTTCCTCACGCAGATCCCCCGGTCCCAGCCGCATCGGGAACAACGCACCACACAGCGCCTCGAGAATCTCGGCCATCGCCGCGCGGGACGGCAACTCGCGACCACCCTGCTCGCCACTGGCCCGGCCATTCTGGGTACGCCACTGATCCCGCGCGGTACGCAGTTGGCTGACGATGGTCTGCAATTGCCAATGGCTGGAACGCTCACTCACGGTAAAGACTCCTCACAGGCGGCCGGTCTGGCCGCGTCAACGGCGACTACTTTACGACATGCCCACAAGGACGAATTAAGAACCGATAGTGCTGGCCTAAGCACATTTGGATATAAGTAATTCACGGTTGCCCCGTTAAAACGGCCTGCCTATAGTCCTGTCATCTTCCTCCGCCAGTACGGGCTCATGATCAAACAACAGCTGGATCGCTTTAACCGTTTCGACCTGCTCGGCCAACCGACGCCTCTGGAAAAACTCGAACGCCTGTCCGCCTGGCTGGGCCGCGATGTGTACATCAAACGCGATGACCTGACGCCGCTGGCCATGGGCGGCAACAAACTGCGCAAACTCGAATACCTCGCCGCCGACGCCCTCGCCCAAGGCGCCGACACGCTGATCACCGCCGGTGCCTTGCAATCGAACCACGTACGCCAGACCGCCGCGCTGGCGGCCAGACTCGGCCTGGGTTGCGTGGCGCTGCTGGAAAATCCGCTGGGCACCGATGACAGCAATTACACCGGCAACGGCAACCGTCTGCTGCTCGATCTGTTCGACACCAAGGTCGAGTTGGTGGACAACCTCGACAACGCCGACGAACAACTCGCCGCACTCGCCGTGCGCCTGCGCAGCAATGGCAAGAAACCGTATCTGGTGCCGATCGGTGGCTCCAATGCTCTCGGTGCATTGGGCTACGTGCGTGCCGGTCTGGAACTGGCCGAGCAGATCAAGGACACCGGCCTGGAATTCGCCGCCGTGGTGCTGGCCTCGGGCAGCGCCGGGACCCACAGTGGTCTGGCGCTGGCGTTGAGCGAAGCGCTGCCGCAATTGCCGGTGATCGGCGTGACGGTATCGCGCAGCGAAGAAGATCAGCGCCCGAAAGTGCAAGGTCTGGCCGAACGTACGGCGGACCTGCTGGGCGTGAAATTGCCAGTGAACTTCAAAGTCGAGTTGTGGGACGAATACTTCGGTCCGCGTTACGGCGAGCCGAATGCCGGGACACTGGCGGCGGTGAAACTGTTGGCCAGTCAGGACGCGGTGTTGCTCGACCCGGTGTATACCGGCAAGGCCATGGCTGGTCTGCTCGACGGGATCGGCCGCCAGCGTTTCGACGAGGGCCCGATCATCTTCCTGCATACCGGTGGAGCGCCGGCGTTGTTTGCCTACAGGGATTCGCTGACAAGCTGATCCTCACTGCTGCAAGAATTTCTGTGGTGAGGGGATTTATCCCCGTTGGACTGCGCAGCAGTCCCCTGCTCTTCAAGTCAGAAGAGAGGGCCGCTTCGCGCCCCATTGGGGATAAATCCCCTCGCCACAATTGATCATATATATTCGAAATTGGAATAACAGAAAGATCATTAAGTATTTTCAAGTCTAAAACAGACATCTTATAGTCTCGCCGCAGGCGAATTTCGGGCAAGACGCATAAGCTGCTTTAGGGCACGATAACGCAGTCGTTGAACTCCCGGATTCGCCAACTTTCCTTAAGCGTCTTCCATAAGAAAACACAGGGGCTTGTCATGAATTTTTCCGCACTACGTCGCACTCTGCTGGTAGGTTCGCTGGGCCTTGCACTGAGCGCCGGCCTGATCGGCCAGGCAACCGCCGGTGAGCAGCTGCAACAGATCAAGGACAAAGGCGTCATCAACGTCGGCCTGGAAGGCACTTACCCACCGTTCAGCTTCGTTGACGCCGACGGCAAACTGTCCGGTTTCGAAGTCGAGCTCTCCGAAGCCCTGGCGCAGAAACTCGGCGTGAAAGCCAAGATTCAGCCGACCAAGTGGGACGGTATCCTCGCCGCGCTGGAATCCAAGCGTCTGGACGTCGTGGTCAACCAAGTGACCATCTCCGACGAGCGCAAGAAGAAATATGACTTCTCCGAGCCGTACACCGTTTCCGGGATCCAGGCGCTGGTGCTGAAGGACAAGGAAGCCAAGTTGAACATCAAGACCGCTGCCGACCTGTCTGGCAAGAAAGTCGGTGTCGGCCTGGGCACCAACTACGAACAATGGGTTCGCGCCAACGTGCCGGGCGCTGACGTGCGCACCTACGACGATGATCCGACCAAGTTCGCCGACCTGAACAACGGCCGCACCGACGCCATTTTGATCGACCGTCTGGCCGCACTGGAATACGCCAAGAAAGCCCCGAAAACCGTGGCTGCCGGTGAAGCGTTCTCCCGTCAGGAATCCGGTATCGCCCTGCGCAAAGGCGAGCCTGAGCTGCTGGCTGCGGTGAACAAAGCCCTCGACGAGCTGCGTGCCGACGGTACCCTTGAGAAGCTGTCGAAGAAATACTTCAACGCTGACGTCACCAAATAATGGAAGAAGCTTTCCAACTCGCACTGGACTCCGCGCCCTTTCTGCTCAAGGGCGCGTACTACACGGTTATCCTCAGCCTGGGCGGCATGTTCTTCGGCTTGCTGCTGGGCTTCGGCCTGGCCTTGATGCGCCTGTCGCGCTTCAAACTGGTGAGCTGGATTGCCCGCATCTACGTGTCGTTCTTCCGCGGCACGCCGTTGCTGGTGCAACTGTTCGTGATCTATTACGGCTTGCCGCAACTGGGTCTGGAACTGGATCCGCTGCCGGCGGCGCTGATCGGCTTCTCGCTGAACATGGCCGCCTACGCCTGTGAAATCCTCCGCGCGGCGATCGGTTCGATCGAACGTGGTCAATGGGAGGCCGCTGCGAGCATCGGCATGACCCGTGCGCAAACCCTGCGCCGGGCCATCCTGCCGCAGGCCATGCGCACGGCGCTGCCGCCGTTGGGCAACAGCTTCATTTCACTGGTCAAGGACACGGCACTGGCCGCCACCATTCAGGTGCCGGAACTGTTCCGCCAGGCACAGCTGATTACCGCCCGGACTTTCGAAGTCTTCACCATGTATCTTGCCGCCGCGCTGATCTACTGGATTCTGGCCACGGTGCTCTCGCATCTGCAGAACAAGTTGGAAGAGCGGGCCAATCGGCACGACCAGGAGTCCTGACCCATGATTGTCGTGGAAAAACTGACAAAGCAGTTCAAGGGTCAAGAGGTGCTCAAAGGCATCGATCTTGAAGTAAAGGAAGGCGAGGTCGTGGCCATCATCGGCCCCAGCGGTTCGGGTAAAACCACGTTCCTGCGCTGCCTGAATTTCCTTGAAGAGCCCACCAGCGGCCGGATCAAGGTCGGCGATATCGAGATCGATACCCGCCGTCCTCTGAGCCAGCAACAAAGCCTGGTGCGCAACCTGCGCCAGCACGTAGGTTTCGTATTCCAGAACTTCAACCTGTTCCCGCACCGCACCGCCCTGGAAAACGTCATCGAAGGGCCGATCGTGGTCAAGAAGATGCCGCGCGAACAAGCCGTTACCCTGGGCATGAAGCTGTTGGCCAAGGTCGGTCTGGCCGGCAAGGAAGATGCGTATCCGCGTCGTCTCTCCGGCGGTCAGCAACAGCGCGTGGCGATTGCCCGGGCGCTGGCGATGGAACCGGAAGTGATCCTGTTCGACGAACCGACCTCGGCGCTCGACCCGGAACTGGTCGGCGAAGTGTTGGCGACCATTCGTGGTCTGGCTGAAGAAAAACGCACCATGGTCATCGTCACTCACGAAATGGGGTTCGCCCGCGATGTGGCCAACCGTGTGGTGTTTTTTGACAAGGGCGTGATCGTCGAGCAAGGCGAAGCCAAAGCCTTGTTTGCCAACCCGAAAGAAGAGCGCACCAAACAGTTTCTCAGCAAGTTTCTGAATCACGCCTGAGAAGCTTATTGTCTGGAGTCATTAACTTCCATGGATGGAAGTTATACTTTTCCCGCCTACACTAACATCTAAGCCCCTCCATTCTAAAACCTGTCAAAACAATACATACATGTTCTGCAGCCGTTGGGCTTAATCCGTTGCGCATCTCTTTGCCTGCGAAACGATCCAAACTCGCCTGCACTAAAACAATAAAAACTGCCAAAAAACCGTAGTTCCATTCGCCATTGCGGCTAGGCAGCGTGACTGCACAACGTAGGAATCTTCTGATTAATCGGTAATTCACGGATTAACTAAGACACTCTATTGACACTCTTTCCCGCACACTCTTATCTAGTCGTCAACCGGCACCCACTAGTTGAATCAATTCGCACTGAGTCTGAACAAAAGTTCAGGCTGCATAACCGATTCATCACGCCTTTTGTTTTTTCAAGAAACGGAATTCGCCGCAAGATTTCAAGGAGAGAGCCCGATGATCCGCACTTCGCATACCCCCGAACTGGCAGCCCCACACCTGGCAGCCGCGCAGAAAAACGCCGTCAACCTGGCCGCGGCCGCGCATCTGCTGATCGATGTTCTGCCGTACCCCGGTATGGACGCCGGCGATCTGATCGAACTGTTCTGGAACAACTGCTACGTCGCCTCACGCGTCCTGACCAGTGAAGACCTCGGCACATCGGTCAGTCTGCGAGTGCCGGAGAGCTTCATCGCCAGCGGTACCGCACGGATTCACTATCGGGTCATGCAAATCGGGCAGGGACCGGCGCTGTCGGCGGCAACCCGGGTTCAAGTCAAGCTCGACTGCCCAGGCGGCCAGCCTTCGGCGTTGTGCGGTGACGAGAATCAGCAACTGGCGCCGGTCACGGTACCCGACACCATCCGCCGCCAGGGCGTGAACCCCAATCAGATCAAACGCGGTGTGCCCCTGACCATCGAACCCTACCGGAACATGGCCGAGGACGACGCCATCACCTTGCGCTGGGGCGATGTGCGCATGGACCTGGCCCGAATCACCGCTGCCGATGTCGGCCTGCCGATTCAGGTCTGGGTGCCACCGGCAGTGATTGTCGAGGGCGGTGAGGATCTGCGCCTCGACGTAACCTACTGCGTCATCGACTGGGTCGGCAACAACTCACGCTGGGCACCGCCACGGACGCTGAAGATCGGTTGCGTGAATCCTTATCTGAAGGTGCCGCTGCGCCAGGATCTGAAGGCCGCTGAATCGACCAAGGATTGATGCCGCATTCCTGTACTCATGGGGCTTTGTAGTGAGGGGATCCAGGGAAGTCGTACCGCCCCGATGGACTGCGAAGCAATCCCGTTTTTTATGATTCAGAAAGGGCCGCTGCGCGGCCGGTCGGGGATAAATCCCCTCACCACAGGTTGTATTGCCACGGCTGAGAGACTGTTAACCAACCCGACCACCGCCCCTTCTATACATATTCCTAAAAGTTAGTTTATTTAATATTTATACACGCTTAGGGTATATGAACCGGACCACCGGACATTCTTTCGTTCGCCGCACTTTTGCGGCGTTTTTCATGAGATGTGAGGTAGGTAGTATGGTCCGGAACACAATCACCCCAGTGCAGATCGCCAGGGCATTGCGTGCAGCCAGGGAGCGGCACTGATGTCCAGTCTGGCCGATGCAAACGTCCAGTCGGATCTGGACATCGCCCCGTTGTTGTTGCCCGCGCAGGTCTTGCGCAACGACACCCAAGCCATCAAGGCCGCCCATGAGCTGGCGCAAGTCGCCCGCGTGCAGGCCGCCAGGCGCGACCGCCAGCGCAAGCTGCCGTGGTCGGAAATCGAACAGTTCACCCGCAGCGGTCTGGGCAGCATTGCCATCCCCCGTGAATACGGCGGCCCACAGGTTTCGTTTGTCACGTTGGCCGAGGTGTTCGCGATCATTTCCGCGGCCGACCCGGCGCTGGGACAGATCCCGCAGAACCAGTTCGGCATCATCAATCTGGTGCTCGGCAGCGCCACCGAGGCGCAGAAACAACAGCTGTTCCAGAGTGTTCTGGAAGGCTGGCGCATCGGCAATGCCGGCCCTGAACGCGGCACCAAAAATACCCTGGAATTGAAAGCGCGCATCACCGCCGACGGCGATGACTATGTGCTCAACGGCCAGAAGTTTTATTCCACCGGCGCGCTGTTCGCGCACTGGGTGGCGGTCAAGGCGCTCAATGACGACGGCAAGCAAGTGCTGGCCTTCGTCCGCCGTGGCACCCCGGGCCTGCGCATCGTTGATGACTGGTCGGGCTTCGGGCAGCGCACCACCGCCAGCGGCACGATTGTGCTGAACAACGTGCGCGTCGAGTCGAGCCTGGTCGTCGACAACTGGAAGATCAACGAGAAGCCGAATACCCAAGGTGCCGTGTCGCAGCTGATTCAAGCGGCCATCGACGCTGGTATCGCCCGAGGTGCCATCGACGACGCCATCGAATTCGTCAAAACCCGCGCACGGCCGTGGATCGACGCCAAGGTGGAACGCGCCAGCGATGACCTCTACGTGATCGCCGACATCGGCAAACTGAAAATCGAACTGCACGCCGCCGAGGCATTGCTGCGCAAGGCCGGGCAAGTGCTGGATCAGGTGCACGCCGCACCGCTCACCGCCGAGTCCGCCGCCCGCGCCTCGATTGCCGTGGCCGAGGCCAAAGTGCTGACCACCGAGATTTCACTGCTGGCCAGCGAAAAGCTTTTCGAACTGGCCGGCAGCCGCGCGACCCTCGCCGAATTCAACCTCGACCGCCACTGGCGCAACGCCCGCGTACACACCCTGCACGACCCGGTGCGCTGGAAATATCACGCGGTCGGCGCCTATCGCCTGAACGGTACTTTGCCGGCCCGCCATTCCTGGATCTGACGACCGCACACTTTCTCAAAGGCATTGGAGAGAACCATGACTTTTTCCCACCCCGTCGCGGTCATCACCAGCGATGAGCAAGCCCTGATCGTCGCCAGCGATCTGGCCGAAGATTTCAAACGCGACAGTGCCGTGCGCGACCGTGAACGCCGCCTGCCACTGCCGGAACTCGACGTGTTTTCCCGCTCCGGCCTGTGGGGCATCAGCGTGCCCAAGGAATACGGCGGTGCCGGCGTGTCCAACGTGACCCTGGCCAAAGTCATCGCCCTGATCGCTCAGGCTGACGGCTCTCTGGGGCAGATTCCGCAGAACCATTTCTACGCCCTCGAAGTGCTGCGCGTTAACGGCAGCCACGAGCAGAAACAACGGCTGTACGCCGAGGTGCTGGCCGGCCAGCGCTTCGGCAACGCCTTGGCGGAACTCGGTACCAAAACCGCCCACGACCGCGTCACCCGCCTCAAGCGTGACGGCGACGGCTACCGCATCAACGGGCGCAAGTTTTATGCGACCGGCGCGATCTACGCGCAGCGCATCCCGACGTCGGTGGTTGATGAAAATGGCGTGCAGCAACTGGCCTTCGTCCCGCGTGACAGCCAAGGCCTGACGGTGATCGACGACTGGAGCGGTTTCGGCCAGCGCACCACCGGCAGCGGTTCGGTGGTGTTCGAAGACGTCTACGTCGCCGCCGACGACGTGATTCCGTTCCAGAGCGCCTTCGAGCGTCCGACCACGGTCGGCCCGCTGGCGCAGATCCTCCACGCTGCCATCGACACCGGCATCGCCCGCGCCGCTTACGAAGATGCCCTGCATTTTGTGCGTAGCAAGACGCGTCCGTGGATCGACTCCGGCACCGACAAGGCCACCGAAGACCCGCTGACCCTGAAGAGTTTCGGCCACTTGAGCATCCGCCTGCACGCCACCGAAGCGCTGCTTGAACGCGCCGGCGAATTTCTCGACAAGGCCCAGGCCGAGACTAATACCGAAACCGTCGCTGCCGCGTCGATTGCCGTCGCCGAAGCACGGGCGATCAGCACTGAAATCTCGCTTGCCGCCGGCAGCACGCTGTTCGAACTGGCTGGCAGCCAGGCAACGCTGATCGAGCACGGCCTCGACCGCCACTGGCGCAACGCTCGCGTGCACACTCTGCATGACCCGGTGCGCTGGAAGTATCACGCGGTGGGCAATTACTACCTCAACGATGAAAAGCCTCCGCTGCGAGGAACGATCTGATGAGCGGCGCGAAAAAGAAGATCCTGCTCAACGCGTTCAACATGAACTGCATCGGCCACATCAACCACGGCCTGTGGACGCATCCACGCGACACGTCGACGCGCTACAACACCATCGAGTACTGGACAGAACTGGCGCAGTTGCTGGAGCGCGGGCTGTTTGACGGGCTGTTCATCGCCGACATCGTCGGCGTGTACGACGTCTACCAGAACTCGGTGGATGTCACGCTGAAAGAGTCGATCCAGTTGCCGGTCAACGACCCGCTGCTGCTGGTGTCAGCCATGGCGGCGGTGACGAAAAATCTCGGTTTCGGCCTCACCGCCAACCTCACCTATGAACCGCCCTATCTGTTCGCCCGCCGCATGTCCACGCTCGATCATCTGAGCCGCGGTCGGGTCGGCTGGAACATCGTCACCGGTTACCTCGACAGCGCCGCCAAGGCCATGGGCCTGCGCGAACAGGTCGAGCATGACCGTCGCTACGATCAGGCCGACGAGTACCTCGAAGTGCTCTACAAACTCTGGGAGGGCAGTTGGGAAAACGGTGCGGTACTCAATGACCGCGTGCAGCGCATCTACGCCCAGCCGGAGAAGGTGCACAAGGTCGAGCACCACGGCGAATTCTATCAAGTCGAGGGTTATCACCTCTGCGAGCCGTCGCCGCAGCGCACGCCTGTGCTGTTCCAGGCTGGCAGTTCCGATCGTGGATTGCTGTTCGCCGGGCGTCACGCCGAGTGCGTGTTCATCAGCGGCCAGAACAAACCGTCGACCAAGGTGCAGGTGGACAAGGTCCGCGCCAGCGCGGTCGAGGCCGGGCGCAATCCTGAGGATATCAAGGTGTTCATGGGCCTCAACGTGATCGTCGGCGCCACCGAAGCAGCCGCGTGGGCCAAGCACGCCGAGTACTTGAGTCATGCCAGTGCCGAGGCCGGTGTGGCGCACTTCTCGGCGTCCACCGGCATCGATTTTTCTCAATACGAAATCGACGAGCCGATCCAGTACGTCAAGAGCAACGCCATCCAGTCCGCGACCAAAAACCTGCAGAACAACGACTGGACCCGCCGCAAATTGCTCGACCAGCACGCTCTCGGTGGCCGCTACATCACCGTGGTCGGCTCGTCTGAGCAAGTGGCCGATGAACTGGAAGCGTGGATCGCTGAAACCGGTCTCGACGGCTTCAACCTGACGCGCATCGTGACCCCGGAAAGCTATGTCGATTTCATCGAGCTGGTGATTCCGGAGTTGCAGCGGCGCGGGTCGTACAAGACTGCGTATGACAGCGGCAGCCTGCGCGAAAAGCTGTTTCACGCAGGGGCGCAGTTACCTGAGCAACATACCGGATCTTCGTACCGCCGCTAAAAGCATCGCTGGCAAGCCAGCTCCCACAAGGGTCTGTGGCGTTCATAAAACCTGTGGGAGCTGGCTTGCCAGCGATGAGGCCCGACCAGACACCACAAAATTCATGCACTGACTGGAAAAATCACCATGACCAAGAAACTTCTGTCCCACCCAGTCAAAGCACTGGCCCTGGCCTTCGGCCTGTTCAGCTCGGCGGTGTTCGCCGCCGATGCACCACTGAAAATCGGCACCACCGCTGCCTTCGCGATTCCGCTGGAAGCCGCCGTCGAGGAAGCCTCCAGACAAGGCCTGAAAGTCGAGCTGGTGGAGTTCACCGACTGGATCGCACCGAACGTCAGCCTCGCCGCCGGCGACATCGACGTGAACTACTTCCAGCACATCCCGTTCCTCGAAAACGCCAAGGCGGCCTCCGGTTTTGACCTGGTGCCGTTCGCCCCGGGGATCATCAACAACGTCGGCCTCTACTCGAAAAAATACAAAAGCTTCGACGAGTTGCCCGAAGGCGCCAGCGTCGCCATCGCCAACGACCCGATCAACAGCGGTCGCGGTCTGCAACTGCTGGCCAAGGCTGGCCTGATCACCCTCAAACCTGGCGTCGGCTACAAGGCCACCGAAGACGACATCGTCGCCAACCCGAAGAAGATCAAGATTCTGCAAGTCGAAGCCGTGCAACTGGTGCGCGCCTACGATGACGCCGATCTGGTCCAGGGCTACCCGGCCTACATTCGTCTGGCGAAGACCTTCGACGCCGGCTCCGCACTGCTGTTCGACGGCCTCGACCACAAGGAATACGTGATCCAGTTCGTCATCCAGCCGAAGAGCAAGGACGACCCGCGCCTGATCAAATTCGTCGACATCTACCAGCACTCGCCGGCCGTTCGCGCCGCGCTGGACAAGGCTCACGGCAAGCTGTATCAGGCCGGTTGGGAAAGCTGAACATGACCGCCGCGATCCAACGGCGACTGGAGATTCCAGAGCCAAAACATGCTGAAAAAACCGAACTGCATCCCGAGCTGAATCGCGCCCACGTGCGCTTCATCGGCCTGGGTAAAACCTACGAAGGTCGACAAGGCCCAATCGCGGCCCTGCAAGGCATCGACCTGGCGATCCAGCGCGGCGAGGTGTTCGGCATCATCGGCCGCAGCGGCGCCGGCAAATCGTCACTGATCCGCACGATCAATCGTCTGGAACAACCGACGGCGGGACGGGTGCTGATCGATCAGGTCGACATCGGCGAGTTCGATGAAGACCGGCTGGTCACGCTGCGGCGGCGCATCGGCATGATCTTCCAGCACTTCAACCTGATGTCGGCCAAGACCGTGTGGCAGAACGTCGAACTGCCGCTGAAAGTCGCGGGCGTGCCGAAGGCGCAACGCGAGCAGAAGGTTCGTGAGCTGCTCGAACTGGTCGGCCTGCAAGCCAAGCACAAGGCTTACCCGGCGCAGCTTTCCGGCGGGCAGAAACAGCGTGTCGGCATCGCCCGCGCATTGGTGCATGACCCGGACATTCTGCTGTGCGACGAAGCCACTTCGGCGCTCGATCCCGAGACCACTCAGTCGATCCTCGGCCTGCTGCGCGAGATCAACCGGCGCCTCGGCCTGACCATCGTGTTGATCACCCATGAAATGGCGGTGATCCGCGAAATCTGCGACCGCGTGGTAGTGCTGGAACACGGGCGGATCGTCGAGCAAGGCCCGGTCTGGGAGGTATTCGGCAATCCGCAACACGAGGTCAGTCAGACCTTGCTCGCGCCGCTGCAACACGCACTGCCGGAAGAGCTGCAAAGCCGTCTGCATGCCCAGCCGCCCTCCCCGGGCGCGGCGGTGGTATTGCGTTTGCAGTTCACCGGTGGCGCCGCCGACGAGCCGGATCTGGCGGCGCTGTTCGCCGCTCTCGGCGGACGCGTGAAGTTGCTGCAGGGCGGCGTCGAGCGGATTCAGGGCCACGCGCTGGGACACCTGTTGCTGGCGGTCAGCGGCTCATCCTTGAGTGCCGAACAATTGCGCGAGCGCGCCGGGCAGTGGGCGCAACGAGTGGAGGTATCGGGTTATGTGGTTTGATCGCTTGCTCCAGGGTTTCATTGACACCTTCCTGATGGTCGGCGTGTCGTCGCTGATCGCCTTGCTGGTGGGGATCCCGATGGCGGTGATTCTGGTCACCAGCGACAAGGGCGGGATCTATCAGGCGCCGCTGCTCAACCGGGCGCTGGGCGCGTTCGTGAATCTGTTCCGCTCGATCCCGTTTCTGATTCTGATGGTCGCGCTGATTCCGTTCACCCGGCTGATTGTCGGCACCACGTACGGTGTGTGGGCGGCGGTGGTGCCGCTGACCATCGCCGCGACGCCGTTCTTTGCGCGGATTGCCGAAGTGAGTCTGCGTGAGGTCGATCACGGCTTGATCGAGGCGGCGCAAGCCATGGGCTGCCGGCGCTGGCACATCGTCTGGCATGTGCTGTTGCCTGAAGCGCTGCCGGGGATCGTCGGCGGGTTCACGATTACGCTGGTGACGATGATCAACTCGTCAGCCATGGCCGGAGCGATTGGCGCCGGCGGTTTGGGCGATATCGCTTACCGCTACGGTTATCAACGTTTCGACAGCCAGATCATGCTGACGGTGATTGTGTTGCTGGTGGCGTTGGTGGCGGTGATTCAGTTGGGCGGCGATCGCCTCGCCAGAGGTCTGAACAAGCGCTGAAGCAAGATCAAAAGATCGCAGCCTTCGGCAGCTCCTACAGGGGAATGCGATCTTCTGTAGGAGCTGCCGAAGGCTGCGATCTTTTAAAGCGCGAAAGCGCTTATAGTCTGCTCAACTCCCCCAAACAGTCCGCCCCATGAAACAGACTCCCACCGATCTGGAACAGATCACCGCCACCACCCTCGGCCACTACAACTCGGTGGCCGAAGACTTCCGCGAAGGCACCCGCGATCACGATGTCAGCCAGAACATCGACGCCTTGCTTCGCCACATCCAGGGTCCGGCGCCGTTCACCCTGCTCGATTTCGGCTGCGGCCCCGGCCGTGATTTGCAGACGTTCACCCGCATGGGCCACGTCGCGGTCGGCCTTGATGGCTCAGAGGAATTTGCGCGCATGGCCCGTGAGGACAGCGGTTGCGAGGTCTGGCAGCAGGACTTTCTGAAACTCGATCTGCCGGCCGAGCGCTTCGACGGCATCTTCGCCAATGCGGTGCTGTTTCATGTGCCGTTGCAGGAGTTGCCGCGAGTGCTCAAGCAGTTGCATGGCACGCTGAAGCCGGGTGGGGTGTTGTTCAGTTCCAATCCGCGCGGGGATAACCGTGAGGGCTGGAATGGGCCACGCTACGGCTCATATCACGACTTGGACGCGTGGCGCGGGTTGCTGACGGCGGCGGGGTTTGTCGAGCTTGAGCATTACTACCGGCCGGCGGGATTGCCGTGCGAGCAGCAGCCTTGGCTGGCGAGTGTCTGGGGGCGGGTTGGCTGAAGATCAAAAGATCGCAGTCTGCAGCAGCGCCGACATGGGATTTCCTG
>JABFPR010000169.1:0-13374 GCA_022817345.1 Neoscelio sp. ZL-2020
AGCGTTAGCGGCCTTACACAGGCAAAGGAACTAGGACTGTCATATTGCTGCATGACAATATCAGATCACACACAGCGAAAATGACCAAAGACGCTTTAGATTCGTTGGGCTGGGAAGTTTGGTAACACCCAAAGTGTATGGGACTGAGACAAAGTGTATGGTGTCTGAGAAGTGTATAGAAGTAAATGGAGATTACTTTGCCGATTAATATCTACCTTCATTTTGAGTAAATAAATAACTATTTTCATGAAAATAGGCCGAGAACTTATTCGTACACCAATAAGCCGTTTTACCTTTAAGTTGAACCGAAATGCATACTCATAATTAAATTCCAAAGATTAAATTGTTTTAACAAAAGTAATCACATCTACATTTAAATAACATTTATATTTTTTTATTTAGAAGCTGGATTTCAAACTTTTCCATGACATTCGAAATAATGCTGCTATTATGATCCAAAAACATCGTAATCAAAGGCGAGTGGTAAGTTCTTTTTCAAACTATTATAATAATATTTGACCAAAGTTAAAAATTTATTGTCAGTATTTAATATAAAATATTTATTTAATGTGCGTGTACTTGTCTCCAAATTAAGTACAATTAATGGTATTATCTATGTTAATAAATATTTTAATTGGTATTCATATATTTTAATAGCATGTATTATTCCGTGTAATGGAATATTACTTTTGGCAGAATATGTGAATGATTTACCATTTACATTGAATTTCTTACACTACTTATGAACATATAACGTTTTACGTCAACAAATTGTAAATAAAAATTAAAACGGTGAAATATAAAAAATCTGTAAGAGCAACGAAAAAGACAAATTTTCAAATTTAAGTTTCTTTATATTTCACTGATAACATTTAAAATGTCATATATTTTTGAAAGGTTTATTCTTACTTATTATTTTCCCATAAATTGATTCAGTGATTAATATACAATTTTTTTTATTTTAGTATACAGTTACAAATATTAATAACACCGGGAATAATAACAGTACAGAAAAAATTTTATGAGTAAAACTTTTTGAATAGAGAAACTAAAAATCGTAATTACCCCTACTTGGCCACTGGTCTGAGAGAGGCGGGTTTTTTTGAAACACCACTTTCAAATACAATTTCAAATGGTATTCTTCTAGCTTTGTTGAATTTGTAAATTCTCTATTCAAAAATAAGAATGTTCTGTTCATGATATTTTTTCTTTAATATTATTATTCCCAATGTTATGAACATTGGTAACTTAATTTTTAACTTCTACATTTGTATATCACTTTTAAAATTGTCATACATTTGAAAAATGTCCTCAATACAAGTTTATTAAATTTCAATAAAGAATCCAAAAATTCAAAAAAATTAGTTGGTTCCCATTTAAGATTCTGAAGTTACCCCTCGCCACATCCACAAATTGGAAATTGAAAAAGTAAAAAATATGTGTCTTTCACTTTTTGATTATGACATAAATACAATGTCAAGTTTTATATTATCGTGACGGTGTTAGCCATGGGATTTAATAGGCTAATCGTTATTTGTATCGTTAACGTCATATAAAAATGACATGGTGATAAAATGTGTAATTATCTAATATATCGGTAATTAGGTTCGGAAAGATCTCTAATATAATTTGGTCTTGATAAATATTTAATGACATTAGTCAACCATTATTTCAAGAATCGATATAGAACTAGTTTTTAAAACTTAATATAAAATTAAAGTAAATAATGATTATGTGTAGTAATGTATTTATTAGAATTTGTACAATAAAATTTGGATTGTAACTTTTACACGCTACTTCCATATTTTACATTTTGGACATTTAATAAACGGATAATATTAAACCAATTTTAAAAAGATTGTTAAAAATACCTTATAAAAGACATAGTCCAAATTGTTAACAAGATAAAATCCAAATGATTCTTATGAGTGAATTGCAGCATATTTTTTAAACAATTGTGATATTTTGAAAGCAAACATTTTTATTTTCAGTTCTGTTATACACAACTAATTTATCTATTTCATAATTGTTTTATGGTTTAGTATTCATCATTTGGAACATTGAGAATGACGTCACCATAGTAAAAATATCTCTAAATTAAGAAAAATGACGAACATCTGTACAATATATACACTTATAAATAAATAATGTTAATTATTATAATTAATTAATCTCAATGTAATATATGAATGAGTGAAAATAAGTATTAATAACGTAACGTGAAAATAAAATTTAAATCCAATTTATGAGTTAATAAATAAACATCTAAATAAGTAAATCATGTAATTAAGTATTCATTAGTTGTACCATAAATGCTGCTTAAGTACTGCTTGCGAAATCTGAGAAAAAATTGTTGAAATTATAAGAATGTTGAACAATCAGAATGGAACATAAGAATTACACCGAGGAAAATTAATTATTATTATAACGGTTCAGAGCATTGTAGTAAAAGTTAATTTCAATTTTAACATAAAAACACATTATCTTAAATTAGAATGACCCTAAACCGTTAGATAAATAAAGTAGCTTCCGAAGTCTATTCATATTTGCAAGATAGTTGATGCAAAAAGAGAAATAGCTTCGAAGGGTTCCATAGAAATCTTATAATTGGTGAAAATGTATTTCGTAACATAACAAAATATGAAAAAATTCGCAAATTATAAGAAGAAATTAAGTAACTATAACGAACATTGTTTTTAATCACCATAGTGATATAGAATATTTAATGAATTTAGTTGCACTCATTACATATAAAAACATCATATATACGTATAATATAACGTTTTTTTGACAAATAACAACTGAAACAACTCATATACATCATATATAAGAATTTATTCGAAAATTGTGAAGTTAGACCAGATAATAACTAATCAGACATGGCTGCAGACAGAAAAAATTAATTGTTATACATTTACAAAGTATAATATATATAATATAGTATAATATAATGTATATATGTTATACATTTAATTATTTTGCGACAGATCTTTTTAAATATTTGATCTTGATCCTAACATTAATTTCGCATCTTTAGAACTTTCTATTCAGTTTCATATTCTTTGTTATAATAATGGATAATAATAACCCGGGAAAAAATTTCCATGCATTATCATGCATGATCATGTACATGGACATGTATGATTTTACTTGTTCATGTATAATTGTACATGATCATGTAAGGTTATTAATAATTATTAATTGAAAATAGCCACGTGAATTCATGAGTAATCGTACATGGTTATATATGAACATATATCAATATACACGATCATGAATTATCTTACACGATCTTGTATATTCACACATGAATTTACGAAGCCATTTTCAATTAATAATGATGAATGAACTTACATTATCATGTACAATCATGCACATGCACATGACTATTCATGATCATGAATACATGAATCGTCATGTATGGCTATATATAAACAAGTAAAATCCATATATGTTCATGTACCTGATCATGCATGATCAAGCATGGGACATTGTTTCCCTGGAAGATACGCTTAATCCGTACATGTGTGAATAAGTATGTGTATAAATAATGCTTTTACAAATATTTTACATTATTCAACTGGAGAATAAATATGTATACAGGGTATTCAGAGAAGAACTTTGAAAGAAGAACAGAGAAAAATTTGATCTGAAAATAAGTTTTGAAGGGGCTATTGAATGTCGACAAAATTAAGTTGTGTCCTGCGCCCCTTCTGGATGGAACGGGGTGTAACTTCAGAATCTTAAATAGAAATCTCAAACTTAAAATTGTATATATGGATTTATCGTTGAAAAATAATATTCTTTTATTCGAGTTATTCTTTTAAATAAAATAACTTCATTAAAATGAAATAACAATATTTTTTAATCAAAACATTTTAATTGTAATAACCTCAAACGTTATAAACGAAACAATAAGTTAATTATAAAATAAAAAACTGCTTATAACGTTTAAAATTATAATTTTACAACAAAATGTCATTGATAAAAGGCGTGAGAAGGTTCAAGCTATCATGTAATAATTTTAAACAGTGAAACGTTCATTTGTAAAGGGGGGGATTTTTTATTCGTTTGTTAACTTAGTAATATATTTTATAAAAGAAAGTTTTGCTTACTTCTTACTTCTATATTTATCTTCTCAGAATATTGACTTAGGGGTTAAGACTGATACAGGTTCACAAATCTAGAGGCAATCATTCCCCAATGGTAGTGTCCCTGAAAAGTTGTGACGCATCATACTTTCATATACGAGAACGAAAAATTTTTAATTCTAGGGATTACCAAGATATTGTTATCACCATTGAGACGGTGTGACCTATGGCTAGGTGCCACAAAAATACCCTCCATTAGTACTTTGTTTTATTTATTCGAACGTGAATTACAGTAATTGAAAAATTAATATCTTCAGATCTGTTAAATTTAAATCCAAACGAAATTCATTTGGTAAAAACAGTTTGTTCATCATAGGACTATTATTGCAAAACTCATTGATATTATATTATTGCTCATTGATCAAGTGAGATTTTATCATACTAAAGAAAGTTAATGAAAATGGAATTAACAAAGAAAACTATTTAGAAGAAGGATTATCTACCAAAAAAATTATAGACTAATTGAGAGGATGTTTTTATTATCTCAAAAGTAAATAAAAAACAATTTGAAAGAAAGATTTTAGGAGAATTATTTTCTATATCTTGAAAAAAATCCGAAACAATTTTTAAAGACGATTTCCTTTAAATATAAACAATTTATAAACAAATTGATAAATTGCCAAGTTGAAAAGTCATAGTTTTATCATGATAAAAACAAGTTGAAAGAATAGTCATAGAATAAGATTTTCTCTATCTCAGAAGGTAAATTAAAAAAATTTTGAAAGAGGATTTTCTTTTTAAAAAAATATAAACAAGTGAATAATTCTTTGTTATTGTTCAAAAAAATTAAAAACAATTTGAGATACAAATTGTAGAAGAATTATTTTCTCTACCTCGGAAAAAAAATCAATAACAAATTTGAAAGAAGTTTTTCTTTAAATACAAAAAAATTATATACAAAGTGATAAATTGTCGTTATTGTTAAAAAAAAAAAACAAAAATCAATAACAATTATATACAAAAAATTATTAGTGAGTCGGGCACGAGTAGCCACTACTCACACTGGCTCTGCGTCAGTTTTCTTCGAATATGTAGAGCGACTTTTCTACTTTCTATTTAGAGACACTTTTTCTACTTACTCTGATTTTTTTTTAAAGTTCTTGCTTGTTTTTGTTTTGGTTTTTTTCTTTTTTTTCTTTCTTCTTGGTTTTGTTTTTTTAATTATTTTTGGGATATTTCAACAGTTTTCAGAAACAAATTTAATTGAAAAAATTCACTTTTTGTAAACTATTGAAAAATTAATCCATATGTGTATCGCAATTACAAAATCAAGTAATCTGATCAATACTGGATGTTCATAAGAACCTTGGTGGTGTCTTTTATGGATCGGTTTCTAATATTCGAAAACAGTGTTTTCAAATACACCTGGATTCATCACTTTATAATTATACATCATTCATGCACTAAAATTTTCATGCAAGAGGTTGGGTATCTATCTCCACTATGATACAAATTTTTTTTTACATTATATGTAGAACATTATAACCGAAACACCTTAATAGGCAACATTTAGCGCATTGTATGAACAAGTTTGAGTTTGGCTTAAAGTATTCATAAAAAGGTGTATATGCTGAAAAAACGTCGTCTTTTGAAAAATCCAATAGGGCCATTCCAATATGAAGCCTGAATGCAAGGAATCCAGGATAAATTTTTATTAAGGGCTTAGTTCTAGCTATATAATGCTTTTGTAATTTAATATTTTCTTATATTTAGGGAATTTCTGAATCGCTGAACACAATTATATAGCTGGGTTTGCAATATGCATAATGACGGATCCAATATGCAGGATAATTGATCTAAAGTCGTAAACGACGAAGATTTTGATTAATTTTTCAATCGTTTATAGAGTTAAGTCGAGTTATGTTAAATAAAATTTCTTTTGAAGAAATGTTACAAATTATTACATATTAATAGCTCGAAGCTTCTCATGACTGTAAAGTAGGGTGATCGTTATTTTGGCGAAGTCAAAATTTCTTTAAGGTCACCCTAATAATCTCTACAAAATGTGAAAAAGACCAATTTAAAATTTCAGCATATTTGAATTGTATTTTTAATGGAAAATAAATTTTTTTTGCATATTAAGTAATATAAGTCATAAATTCAAGTTATATAGAATAAATATTCTTATGATTTGAAATGTTGTATATAAGGGTTTCGGGGTGGGTAAAATATGATGCCATCGTAAACATTTGACAGATTACAACTATCACTACTGCTATCAACATCATAAAAGTATACATATCAGATGGAAATGGCACTGTTATATAGAATTTCTGGTGCTTAGGGATATTTCAGTCTTGTGTCCCTATTATACATATACTTACAGGGTGTGGCAAAAGTCTGGAAACGGTGGTTTATCTTGAGAAATAAACATCCAATCAAAACTTCATGCTAATTCATGCCAATCAATCAAGCAAAAATTCAGTGGAGCGTGGGGCAATATTACAATTTCAAATGGGAATACGCAAAAATACGTAACTTTTATATCAAACATGTTATCCAAAAAGAGATAATTTTAAAAGTTAGAGCATTTTATGTTTACATTAATTTTTATTTTGGTAAGTATAGTATCACGTATTTATTTTTAAAAGTAAACATTAAATGTAGAAGTAAATTACCATGTTTAATAATTTCACGAGATCTATTCAACTATGTTAAAATCACGTCGCCTCCAGTCCACCCCGCCTTGTTTGTGGGATGCACAGTATTAAAGTTCTTAATGTATGAAGCTTACAGTTTATAAGGCCTAAAATGTTCATTTAACTCTAAATTATCATTTAGCTTCAGAATGACGACAATGATGATCTTGGCCTCACCGATTCTGTTTCACGTGTCACTTCACCCTCAGCATTATATAAACTAATATGCACCACGTGGAGGTTCTCTGAACGAATTTAACACATAATGTGGCCCTGAAAAGGGCCGTTTCGCATATAGGATTTTTGTCAGGAGACAAATGAAAGTTAGTTTTAGCAAATATTTAATCTGACCTCCATCTTTCTTCTAACAAAAACCTATGGAAATAAATATTGTTCAAGACATTTTGTCTCATTTATGGCGTAATAATGTCGACTTAGTGTAGGATGTGTTCTCGATGATCCGCCAAGTTTGCAGGTATTGTTTTATACACGTGATTTTTAAGAAATCCACATAAAAATAATCGAGAGATACTAAGACTGGAGATAATGGAAGCCACTGTATGTGTCCTCGATGCTGTATCCATCGGTTTGGAAAAATATCATTTAAATATTGTCGTACTCGAATTGCATACTGTAACTCTGCACAATTTTGCTGGAACCAAACATATTGTATGTTTCCATCAAATAAATTTTCAGTAGCGGATATAAAACGATGTCGCAATACCTGTAGACAGTTCTCTGCAATTAAATTTTCACTGATGAAGAATGATTCAATATTACCACGTTCGCAAAAACCTGTCCAAATGTTAAGTTTCTGATGATACTGCGTACGAAATTCAAGTATCCAGTGAGGGTTTTCGTCGCTCTAATAGCGATAATTGTACTGATTCACTTCTCCAATCAGCTGAAACGTAGCTTTATTTTTAATGAGGCTTCATTCGGGCAGAGGGCGATTGAATTTTAGTATGACTGATTGGCACGAATTAGCATGAATTTTTCAGCAGTGCCAATTCCACCTGATAAGTATACTTTTATGATGTTGACATCACTAGTGACAGCTGTAATCTGTTAAATGTTTATGTTGACAACATATTTGAATTCAGCGACCCCGAAAACCCTTATATACGCAACATTTCAAATCATAATCATATTTATTATATATAACTTGAAGTTATGACTTATATTATTTAATATGTAAAAAAAATTCAATGTTTCTTCCATTACAAATTTTAACCCCTCTGAGGCACGTGTTAATACAATTCAAACATGTTTTAATTTTAGATAGATCTTTTCTCACATTTTAAAGCTATTTTTGAGTGACATCAAAGAAATTTTGACTTTGCCACAATAACGGCCGACTTACTGTACATAAAATTTCAGTACTTTATGCCAAACACACACTCTTAAAACGACTCTTATTAAGAGAAATTTCATGCACAAAATATGAAATGCGCCATTTTGAAAGTAACAAGAAACTATGATGTTGAATATTTTGTTAAGATGGTAACAGGTGGCACACAAAACACTACTTTCAAACACTACTTCTCAAGAAAAATTATTTTTGACGAATAAATTGTATATTTTGACTAAAAAAGTTACCATTTTAAAATAAAGTTATAACAGTTTTGATTCAAGTTAACTTTTCTTCGCTCAAACAATTCAGCTCTAAGAATATGACAATTTGAATCAAGATAAACATTGTTAATGATGCACTGAAAAATATATTACACACAAAATTAGTATTTTGTAAGTTACGGTCATGTCCGATAAAGTGAGCAATTTTTTTTATTAACTGCAAACGTAATAATGTTGTACAATTCACATAACTTATTATCACTTTTGATATTTGTTAATACTATCTTATTTTGTCGAATATGGCCCTACCTTGCAAGGGAAAACACGCATTTTTCATACAATATTTTTCTCAGTGCATATTGGAAATAATAGCCTTTTTCTAAAAAAAAAACTTTTACTACAACTAATTAACGTACGAAAATGTTGAAAAATTGGTTTAGGAAATTGTTATGTTCGGCAAATATTAAGTAATTCAACAATTTGTTTTTATTATTGTCGACGTCCCATAATTAGTGGACCGATGGAACTATATAATATAATGAAATAACAAAATAATTCCTCAAAAATAAAATAGTCTGAAAATGTCAATTTTTGACAAAAAAATTGCCCCATACTGATTTTTAACTCTGTACTTCAATTAATATCACAGACATCTTTCATAACATTCTTAACATTATGAATTTTGTTGACATACAAAACTTATGGTATGTATTGACTCTCTGCATAAGAACGAAGTATTTGTAATGTAAAATCTGCTAACTTAGATAATTTTGCATATTTAATAGTTTTTATAGATATTATATATATATAAATAATTTCTTATCTTAACGAAAATAGTTACGCAATCTTACACGAAGTTGCCATTTTATTAAAATAATAAAACCCGATAAGATTCAATAAACAATTTTATATTCGAACTCCCTGGTTAAAAAATCCTATTGAAAAAGATTTGTGAATCGTCTTAACGGTTTTGAATAGGGAGATTGCCCAGGAAAAGCAACTGTTGAACACTATATGTCAATAGTTTCAACGTTTCGATGACTTGAATCGGTGTGAATAGTGACATCTCTGATTAATCAATAGGGTTTGAAAGAGAATTAAAAAATATGGTATTGTCTAACAGTTTTTAATACGGGTTTTAGTGATTCGTCAACAGTATTAAATTGGTTTATTCATCATACGTTTTTAAAAAATATTCAATTGGTTTCAACTGGGCATTAAATTACTGTCTTAGCAATATGGAATTGGGCTTTTGATCAGTTACTTTGAATATGGTATGAATACGAATTATTTGAATATGATTTAAGACATTATTTGCCGAGAAATTATATTCTTGTTTTGAACAGGTTGAAATCACTTATTTGCCGATTAGAAATTTCGTTATTGGAAAAAAGTAAGTAAATATTAATTTGAACGTCTCTTTGGTTTATATAGACATTTCTCTTCGGGTACCGTACCAATTTGATTAGGATCGAGGACCTGCTAACCTCTTACGCTTATTCAAATCTATTAATTTTAGCGCGATTGAATGTGCCTCTTCATCATCATCGGTGGAAAGCAACCTTGCACCGAGCGATGCTTCTCCAATTCTTCCTCCAGCATTTATGCATGGCCCAATACTAAACCCTAATTGCGAAACACTTGGTTTTTCAAGGATCCCCAAAGCATCAAATAAAACACGCAAGCCAACGTTTTTTCTTGCTGACATAACTTTTAATCCTTGTGAGACAAATGCTCTATTGAGGCCTGTAATCTGCATAACATCGCAAACAGTTCCCAGGGCAACTAAATCCAGCAGATCAAATAAATCTGGTTCTTTTTTGTTGGTAAAAAATTCTTGCTCACGTAGGCTTTTATTAAGAGCAATAATCAGCAAAAATGACACTCCAACTGCTGCAAGGTTAGTATAAGGAAAGCTTTCATCAAGGCGGTTTGGGTTAACAACTGCTATGGCGCTTGGTAACTTTTCCGTACCAAGATGATGATCGACAACTATAATATCAAGACCAAAGACCTTTGCGTCTTCTATTGGTTGATATGCAAGCGTACCGCAATCAACGGAAATACATATATCGATCCCGTTTTTTTTAAGTTGTAATAAAGCATCTGTGTTTAATCCATAGCCCTCATCAACACGATCTGGAATGTAGATTATAGAGTGTATATCGATTGCTCTCAGGTACCTGTTAATCAATGCTGACGACGATGCACCATCAACATCATAGTCACCAAATATTGCAATTTTTTCATTGTTTTTTATTGCCCGTATTATACGAGAAACAGCTTTATCCATATCAAGAAGGTGAAAGGGATCTGGTAATAGTGATCTGATTAGTGGATATAAGAAGTCGCTCGCATTTTCTATGTTAACACCACGAGTAACCAATATACTTGATAGTACTTCTGGCAACTCAAATTTCTGTATAAGAGTTAAGATTTCCCTTTGATCTGCTTCTTGCAAATTCCACAATGCATTTGTTATGCTGCGCTTTTCAATTTCAAGTAGCATATTCTTTGTAAATAAAACTACTTTACCAGAACTTTTAAACTTGTTCTATAATTGTATTGGATGCACAGTTCCAGAGTGTGATGGTATGATAAAATATGAGAAAACAACACCATCAAAGGAGGAATTATGGGAACATACATCTCAGTGGACAAAATTTCCTGATTTATTTATACTTAATCCTTACCATTATACATCTTAGAAGTTAAATTGCTCAAAGAAAAATTGTGAATGAAGTGAAAGTAAATTTATTTACCAAAATAGAGTTGCCTTGGTCTACAGATCTTAGTTTCTTTATCATTTATCATTTCATACCACTGAGTAACCCAACCAGTGGTTCTTGCAAGTGCAAAAAAAGGCGTGAACATATTTGAGGGAATATCGATAGCATTCATTATTATACCTGAGTAAAAATCAACATTTGGATATAACTTACGCACGACAAAATATTCATCCTTTAAAGCTATTTCTTCAAGTTTTTTTGCAATTTTGAGCAATTAATTATTTTATTCTAGTTTACTTAGAACCTCATGACAAGCGTCTTTCAATATCCGCGCGCGCGGATCATAATTTTTATAAACACGGTGTCCAAATCCCATCAATTTAAATGGATCTTTATCATCTTTAGCTTTTTCGATGAATTTATCTATATCTTCACTTTGCTCTATCTCTTTTAGCATATTTATAACTGCTTCATTAGCTCCACCATGTGCTGGTCCCCAAAGTGTAGCAACCCCTGCAGAGAGGCTTGCAAACAGATTAGAACCAGCAGATCCCACCAATCTGACAGCCGCCGTAGAAGCATTCTGTTCATGATCAGCATGGAGAGTAAATATTTTATCCAGAGCTTTTGCAAAAAGGGTGCTTTTATCATTATCAACAGCATCGCCAAATATCATCTTTAAGAAATTTTCACTGTAACTTAATTCATTGTTAGCATTTATGAATTCCTGATTGTTGATATGCCTATAAATCATTGCAACAATTGCAGGAACTTGTGCTATTGCAGAAATTCCAAAATCTAAATCTTTACCATTGACATTGTTGCCATGTGTTTCATGGTAAGATGCTGACAAATTTGCAAAACATGCAACTAAAATCGACATAGGGTGAGCAGTCTTTGGAGATGCTTTAATTACATTTGTAACTTGTTCTGACACTTTGGATGATTCTTGTATTTCGAGAAGAAATTTTTTGTGTTGCTCTGAACTGGGTAGTTCACCATAGAGCAATAAATAAATCACAGCAGTAGAACTATTATTCTCTGCCAAATCAGCTATATCATGTCCCCTATACTTAAGAACTCCTTCATCGCCATCAATGAATGTAATTGTGGAAGAGCATGAAGCTGTGGAAACAAACCCCGGATCATAAGTGAATAATCCTGTCGCCTTATATAAATCCTTGATATTTAACACATCAGGACCTATTGTTCCACTTAATATGGGTAGCTCAATTTTTAATCCATTACTTAGTTCTAATAGCGCTTTTTTATCCATCACTTAAGCTACTTAAATTGTATACAGAATATACAAGCTGAATAGTATATATTAATACAGTTAACTTTACATTAACCGCATTAAGCGGTCATCAATGCTTTAACTTTTACATTTAAGAGACTTATTTTACGCGCAGCAGTATTCCTATGAATAACACCTTTATTCACACACTTGTGTAAATTAGATTCAGCATTCCGAAATGCCAGAACAACATTTTGTTCGTCGCCAGACTTGATTATATCAACCAATTTTCTAATAGCGGTGCGAGTTTTACTTTTCCGCATCTTATTTATTAAAGTGCGCTTTGCTATTACCTTTATCATTTTTTTAGCACTCTTATGATTTGCCATATATTAATACCTAAAATACTGTACTCTTTTTCTAATTATAAAGTTTTTTTGTTAATTTGCAATATCAGTTTTTTCTATGGTTATTCTACTGCTTCTCTCTTCAATAATTTTTTCTAAACGTTGCAAGAATTCATTTTTGTTTAACCCAAGAGTTATGGGGGGCAATATTTCTATTACTGCCTTTCCGGGATTCTTTCTCAGAGAAAGTATGCTTTTTGGCCAAAACAAACCAGTGTTTAAAGCAACCCGTAACACAGGAACAGATAATACGCTATATAAAGCAGCAATACCTGGTTGATATTTTATATTTTGGTTTATAGTCGTTCTTGTACCTTCAGGAAATATTATTATGCTTCAATTTTCTTTTATATGCATTTTTGCTAGTTTAATTATATGGCGTATAGAACTGATACCATCTGAACGGTTAATAAAAATCATTTTCATCGCTGTAAGATGTAAACCAATGAATGGAATCCATTTCAATTCACGTTTTACAATAAAAACCGCTTTTCGATATAGTAGTATAAAAATAAATGTTTCAAATGGAGATTGGTGTTTAGATGCAATGATAACAGGTTGCTTAGGAATGTTTTCCATTCCCATCCCTTTATATTTAATGCCCCATAACAAACCAAGCAGCCATATATACACTCC
>JABFPR010000170.1:0-13331 GCA_022817345.1 Neoscelio sp. ZL-2020
TTAAGATCGCTGTTTCTTGTGATGGCTGTGCAGCTAATTACATAAACTCTTTTCCTTTAATTCGCAACGCATACGAAATCAATCGCCGATTAACTTTTGCTATGAGACTAATTGGAATTGGAGTAAATGGTATAGTAAAGTTTTGTGCGTTCATGTGTTTGCCAAATACGATATTCAGATCATTATATAACTCAGTAGTTAATACTGTTTCTATTGCGACAGAAGCCGTGCGTTGTCAATGAAAAAAGCAGCTGCTGAAAAAAAAACAGTTATCGGATCAAGATGGACAAAGGGACGGAATAACGGTATCGGGGGACGGGCCCTGGAAGACAAGGGGATTTTCTTCATTGTTAGGCATAACGACCCTCGTCGGCTGGCACACAGGTAAAGTCGTCGATCTGTAAGTGAAATCTAAATTATGTAAAGCCTGTGATGTTAGAAAAGATCAAAAAGGCACAGTAGAATTCGAAGAGTGATATGAAATTCATGAAGATACATGTCAACGCAATCACGAGGGATCGTCAGGAAAAATGGAAGTGGACTCTGTTATCGAAATGTTCGAGCGCTCTGAAACTTAACAAGATACGAAGTATGCACTTGACATCGGCGATGGAGGTAGCAAAACGTTCAAGCTGGTCAAGAAAACGAGGGGTCTTGGCGGTAAAGGCAAACTGACTGGTAAATTGATCGACGAGTTATCAATCTATTACGGGCTGGCTATTCGACGCAATACGAAATCCGTCGAAAACATAAAGAAAGAAATCTGGGTTACTTTGCATCACAAGATATCAACGGACCGAAAACCGCAGCACGACAAATGTCCGTAAGGCGCAGATTCGTGGTGTACGTGGCAAAGGGCAAAAGCTTCTTGACAACTCGCCGACACACCTACACAAACCTGCTACGAGCCAGGAAATTTTCAATGCTTTACGGCCAGTATACGAGGAACTAACGAGGAAAGATTTGGTGTAACGTTGTCTGGGCGGATACACTCAAAACAACAACGAGTGTTTAAAATCGTCATTGTGGTATATGGCGCCGAAAACAGTGGACACTGGCAAACAAATTGTTGATATTGCCGCCGATTTGGCTACATGCAATTTCAACGATGGCTTGAAGTGCATAATGGAAGTAATGCAGGTCCTCGAACTCAAATCGGACCTAGTTGCTACACAACTCTCTAATTTTTCTTGAGAAAACATATTGATGACAAATGACATAAGTACTTAAAATGAGGTAAGATGTTGAATTTACATAATGTCTTGATATATAACCAGGTAGGAAAAGTTTAAGTTAGTTTTTACAGCAATGTATGCATTTCAACATATTTCATATACGTTGACTGCATATTTACAACCGTTTGAGTAATCATCTTTTTTACACAGATATGTTTAAATTTGACAACAAATCATTCTGAATTATATGCCAACAAATTTAACGCAAATGAGGACGTACCTTGGTTTAAACTTGATATTAATAGTTGCAAAATTTGTAAACGTATTGGTTGCGTCATATTTAGAGTAATAAAAGGTGGCTTATCTTTCATTTAATAATTACTAAAAATTATGTATATTTATGACGTGACCCTGATTATGCAAAATTTCTGTAAAATAAACTAACCCTAACAGCACAGGATATCTTTGTGATAACCCAAAGATATCACAGAGCGATATTGCAATATCTCAGAGATATTCAAGATGATCTACGGTATACCTAATATATTGCATGGATATTGTAATGTCCGCTTTTATAATATCCTAGCGATATTATTTTTTCATTTATCATCCTTTTTTCCAGTGACATCTCTATGATACTGTTTACTTATCTCAGCGATATCATATGATTCATAAATGACCCATACATAATCCATATATGATCAATATATTATTCATATATGATCTACATGTAATCCATATATGGCCCATATATGCTGCATATTTAAACCATATATGATCCATATGTGACCCATATATGATCCATACATAATAAATGTATGAAACATATACGATTATCTAATGATTCATATATGATCCATATATAATCCATATATGATTCATACATGATCCATATATGATTCATACATGATCACATATGATTCATATATGATCCATATACGATTAATATGATTGTTATTTGCGTTAATAGACATACCCACTTTAAAAACGCAGCAATGTCATGGAGATCTCGTTGACACATCACTGGTATGAGAAAATGCAGACAAAACTAATTATATTTTTAATTAAATTTAATTTAAACACAGTTACTTAATTTAATAAAGATAATATTATACGTTATCATCGTGAAATTAAAATAATTTTTATAATACGATCTATTTATTCAAATATATAAATAAATAAATTTTCTTGCAATTGTTTTCGAAAACTGTTCGTGGCAAAACTACATACGAATGAGGACGTACCTTGACGCCATGTTTACAAAATCAAACTACATATGTTTGTGCAATGTCGGCCCGTTATTTGTGAAATTTTCCTACATGGGTATTAATTAATATGTAGATTGTTACTTTAATATACTTAAAAAGAAAGTCGAAACCACTGTATTTTCAATAAGTAGTTGTTATAATCAAAATGTATGTATAGATTTTGACAGGTTCACCATAGTCCCATGCTATTGCTTCCAAATGACAAAAAAATAATTCACGACGAAAATTTACTATTTTTTTAGACTTATAACCAGTAGTGTAATATAATAATATCACGTGAAACACAATATCATACTGATGTAAAAATAATTAAATAACTACTTTCAGGTGTTATTGATGCCTAAAACTGTATTTCCAATTCAAGAATATAAAAAACAATTAAAGGGTGTGGTTTCAAACGAATTTATTAACGCTCTTGCCATGAATGAACGAGTCGTTACACCGTGGGAAAAGGAAATGAAGAAAGTTCGTTCAATTCGAAAAATTCACGAACAAAATTGCATTTTAAAGTACATACAGAATTGTTACGAAACTTTCGATAAACAATTAGATAAACTTCATATAGAAAGATTAAACGTTGTTGCTGATTCAGTCTATATGGAACTGTTCTTAATAACATTGGAGCAAGAACTAATCATACTTAGAGACTACGAAAAATTAGAAAATACATTAAGAAGTAATGTAAATGAAACATCGAAACAATGCGAAAGAATAAAAGTAGAGGTAATGAGGAAAAAATACTGGAAAAAGTAAATTACTATAGTAATAACTCATAAAAGATCATTATTAAACGGTCCTTAAAGGCCCTCGAGCTGTCAAAATTATGTGAACTTTTGCGTCATGAATTTTGCGTCAAGAATAATTATCAAATTGGAAAAATAAAAATATAGTAATCATTTGGATCGAAGAATCAGTGCATTGATTATTAATACTTAATTATACGAATAGACGAAATAACAAATAAGATACATAAAAATACAGTCACCTATGGAATGCTCTAGGGCCCTTAATGTTGATTAATGGATCAATGTTTAAAAAATTTGAATTATTATACAGATAAAAGATATAGAATCGACATTAATTAAAAAGAATAACGAAATTTCCACGATCAAAGACAAAATAAAACAACTTAATACAACTTTTATGAATATGACACATGAAAATGAATATGCTGAATTCTTGATAAGAATTTTTCAGAAGAAATATAAACCAATTAAACCTACAGATGGTATGTCAAAATAATAATGGAAACAAACATATTTTGTTGAATTAACTATGAAGTGTTTTACAGAATCTTCTACGTCAAGTTCTTCTACGTCGAGTTCAGAATCGTCGGATACAACCACAGAGGACGATGATGATGATACAAGTGTAAATAGCCGCGTTTTAACAATGATGCATTTAAATAAATCTATATGCCCAGAAAAATGTGATCGAGACTTATACAAATCTGCCTTTTCAATGAGAGATAAACGTTACGAATACTTGTTTCGAATTAAAGATATTTCAAAGGAAATTGACTTCTGTAATACGGAACATAAAGATAAATCGTCGAGTTTAAAAATTATCGACGCTGATTTAAATATACAGAAAAAAAAATTATATTCTTTGATGGTGTGTTTTAATCATTATGTTTGAGGGTGATACGAATTTCCTATTTATTAATGAATTTTATTATTGACGGTAACAGCATGAAAAACAAACTAAATTGAACAACGTCGATGTGACCGTGATTCTTAGACTTAATCAAATCGAACACCAAGCGGATAAAACTACAAAAATTGTTACCAAAGACGATGTACTATTCGACAAAACTAAATTATTGCAACTATATAATAGAGTTACAGAATTAGAAAATGACATTGCTGAACAAAAAGAGGAATACAAGTAAATTTTTCATTATTTTATCCAATGATTTTAATAATATCTCACGTAGAAAAATATTACATTTGCCAATATTAACAAATGATGAAACGTTGACCCACCACTGATATACAATCGTTGATGAAAAGTCGAAATGAAATGACTTTGGCTTAGTATTGGCGTTAACCATTGATGTGATATAACCAATAATTGATTGGCAAATCATTGCAAATCGGTGGCAATCAACAGTTAATAAAGTGTCGGCATCCAACGGTTGGCAAAACGTAAGCATCCAATGGTTGGACAATCGTCAGCGTCCAACCATAGGTGAGTGCAGACTCACCTATGTAAACGTCCCAAACATATAACTGAATGCATGGGTGTATGTACGTGTGTGGGAGCACGTGAAACAGAAAATAAAGATTAATGACTATTTGCCAACCGTTGGTTGTCAATTATTTATCAATCGGTTGGTCGTCGACAATTATCCAACCGTTGGATGCCTACTGGGCCAAAGTTCTGACGCGTTTCATTTTGGATTTCTGCTAATGGTTGGTGTCGACCGTAGGTCGACGATCGACAGTGCTGGTCCAACGAAGAACCGATCGTTAATTTCCTCGTGGGATAACGAATCCAAAATCTTTTTCGAAAAAAAAACAAATTTAAAATACTGTGTCATTAATTAATGCATTTGATTATTAATTCGATAATTAACTTCTAGAAAGTACAAGACACATGTATACAGACTTAAAATAGACTGTGAATATATGGAAGGTGAAATTAAACGATTGAGAAAAGAACTAAAAGAAGAAATTATTAAAAAATTTGGATACAAAGTACGTTTAAATGATTTGTACGAAATTGTGCTTGAAAATTTAATATCAGATGCGAAAGCTAATCCAAAAGCAATCATGACAATGTACGACGAAAAAATCAGACGTAAGAAATAAATAATATATATTATACTTTGTACGTATGTTATCAAATGTAAGTAAACATCAACACTCATCTATTCTTTATAGTCATTAAAAATAAATATCAAAAGACAAATGATATGTTGCAACATCAGATAAGAGAAAAAGCAAAAAAAATGGAAACCCTCGCAGATTTAGAAAAGGTTCATAGATATCGTAACCAGCTGTCAAAGAAGAAATTCTTATCCGAAGTAAGAAAAAGTTACCATTGATATCTATTTAATTTTTTAAATTTAAATAAATGAATGACTGTTCAATTATTGCATTAAAAATAACAACTAATTATGTTTAATTTGAAATCCTCGTTAAAATAATCATACCTTATTTGTTAATGGTCATCTCTGTTTAATATCAATTTAGGAAGAAATGGTACAAATGAATCAAGAGGGCCGCCAAGAATTAAAAATTTTGGAAAACATTTTAAAGGATCGAGTTAAACAAAAAGAAACACTTAACAGTACAGTTGATACTTCTAATACAGAAACAGGAACAAAGATAGTCGTTCCTTTAAAAAATGAGCACATTGAAAAATCAAAGAAATGTGAAGAATACAATACTCATACATATAGAATTATTAATGAAAATGTTATATTGTATGACACAACTAACATCGAATGACGGAAGAGTTCAGTACTTTCAAATAATTTAATTATATTATAATTTCTATATTTGTATTATTAATCCTAATTATCAACATTTTATTACACAAACATAATTTAAAAACGAACAAACATTTTTTATAAATTTAATTTTATATATGTTAAACAAGTTTGTACAAAATAGCAACGGGCGCAAATAAACAATACAAATATTAATCATATTTGAATTTCATTTATTACGTTTTGAAAAATCACCGTGAAATATAAACATTTGTACAAGTAGTATTAATACTTGAGAGTCGTATTTGTAAGCAAATGCAAATCGCCAAAATTCAGTGAAATAAAAAATATTCTTTGTATAAACAATGTCCTTGTATTTTATCATACAAATAATTTTTTTATCATAAAAAATGTTTTCAACAAAATGTTTATGTTTTTTCACGTAGAATACGAATATAAAATAAAAAATACGTGTTTCCATTTAAAAAAAAAAGTTGATGCCATTTCGCGTTTAACAGCGCCATCTAGCGGGTCGCTCTTAGCGCCATCATGCGACCCCCTTCGGTACAAACAACTTTTATTTGAAACATTTTTTTCCGCGATGCGGATTTCTTGTTAATGAATAATCGTATTTGTTTAGTGTTAAAAATTAAAAAATAATAGAGGTGGGTGGTATCATATAAAACTCCTCCTATAATCATCTGAAATAAGAAACTCGATTAATGTCTTAAAATTTAATAAAGTTTGTAGTCTATATCTAATTATTTTTTATTTATTTCGAATTTCTAACAAAATGGCGGCGTATTAAACTTGTTGTTCAAACTTTTTTGTTTGATTTTTGTTCAATAAGAAAGCATAAAATATTATTGTTAAGTATGTTTTTTTGAATAACGTGACATTCTGTAATGTGCTCACAGCGCTACCAACGTTTGCTTCTGCTTAACATGTCCTTTTTTTGATCACTTCTTTCAGGGGGTCTAAACTTACATAAGCGCAATGTGTTATACTTTTTTGAGCTGGCTTCAGCGCCGCCTGAACTTGTACCATTGAACTACTTCTATATTCACACGCAAAAAAGAACACTTACGTAGCTCGTCCATGTGTGAGTAATTAAATCGCAGTTCAAAAAGAAAATAAATTAAGTATTTAAAGTAAAAAAAATATTACTTAAAAATGTAAATAAATAAATAAATCAGATGACACTTTATTATAATAATTGATTTATTATATATTTTATGTACAATACGTTACAATTTCATATTAAAATATTTATGTGTGTATATTTTAATTACAATAAATCAATGTTTTTGAAGAATATAAATAATCATGCAGATCTAGTACATCATTTTCGTGTAAAAGAAGTAATTAATACAACATAAACATAGCAAGTATGAAAAATATATAAATAATTACATAATTAAAAAATAAGGTTTATATACCATAATAGCACAAAATATTTGTCGAACAAATATTTATGTAATATTTTATAAATTGTGGTGGAGGGAGTCCACAGTTACTGGACACCGTAGACCGGATTTGTCAGTTCCTGTTGAATTAACAGAATAGAACAAATCGTTGAAAAAGCAGACCGCTGTTGCTGTCGCAATGCCATCTTCTTTATTGACGTGAAGTTCACTACCGTCTTCAAGGATTGCCTTAACTATAACAATTTAAAATTAATATTTTTTAATTATAGGTTTTTAAATAAAATACATTTGGCTTAATTGTTAAAATGCTGATTAATGCTTAGTACATGTATCAATACATAAAATTTATAAGTACATAAGCATTATTCTACATTATTTAACGAATTGTACGCAATAGAAATTTACCACTCTGTTTTGCTTGTGATTCGATGCATGCGGCGACAGTATTGCTCAATACCTCCGCGGCATATTTTACGCGCGTCTTTATCTTCTCTGGGAGGATATGTTCGTCATTGACTTTATTTAATTGCCTCCGGATGGTGTTGGTTCTATTATGAATTAAATAAGCCGCCGTAATGGTGTCCCACGATGCAAACTGCCGACTCTCTGTTTTGCCGAAGTCGATTTCCTAATCTTTCGTCAGCAAGTTATTGCGAATGCCCTTTATGAGGTACGGTGGATCGTACACAGGTACAACCACAGTTTCATCTACATTGAAGGTTCCTCCTAACATATTTGAATATTAATTTACACTGAAAATGTAGTTTACAATTTCTGAAGTAAAACGGAAATTACTTACTTTCGGTAATGCCTTTCTTAGCGTTTTCCATGGAACTACTTCGCAGAAGTTGATGGCAGCAATATTGGATGTTCTCCGGTCGCACACATTGGCTGAAAAACAGCAATAATCTATAACTCACATAATTTTTTAATTTCGTATATTGATAAGTATTTGTTTTTAAACAACATGATTCACCATACAATTACTATTGTATGACATGTACCATATTAACGTGTAGAACAATTACTCACCAATCACTTTATAACCAGCCTTCGTAACTGTTCCGACGTGGTCTTTGATGCATCGTACGAGCTGGGCCGTCTTCGTTTAGCTTTCACAAAAACCATACGATAACGGCATTTTCCAACCCGTATTCAAGCCATGGTGGATAAATACGAGAGAGTGATCAGCCACGTTGGTTCAGCCAATCTTCTAAGCCACAAATCGCGTTGCAGGTCATATGTCACTTTATGTAGTATCTATACCTAAAGTTGTAACATTCTTATCATACATTTTCCAATATCACAATTGTTTATTCATTCTCACATACGTATACATTCTTACATTCTTATTTATAATTATGAAATATTAATAATACCTCGTCCCACATAAGAACACACACTCTGTTTTTGGCGGTCATCTTCGACGCTTCTTTTTTCATTTGCCTCAGTATTAAGGGATTAAGCTCAAGTGAAACGGGCAACTTTTTCAGCTGTGTTTGCAGCGACTCTATAATCGGCAGTTGTGGAAAAAGTTAACGAAGACATGTATAACCTCGTTTTCCCATTGACTTGTACAAAGTCAATGCGATTTTTTGTGTAGCGTCGTCCTTATTAAGTTAAAAACGTTGTTACTACCAGCCCTGGATGAAAAATCGATGCGGAAAAATTCAGTTTCTGTCCAGGTTTACTGTCCACCTGATCAAAATCTGACCAGGAATCGTGATGTCATGCACGAAATAAAAAAATAAACAAAATTTTATCAGGATCTGGTCAGGATTTGTATGAGGTATTCATCTGGAATGTAATACGTTTATCCACATTTAAGTCTTTTTTATCAGAACTTAACCAGACTTTGTACAGATCTTGACCAGAAAAAGCGATCAAAGTATATCATTATTTATGAAATGAAACATGAAGAATCCTGACCAGAGACTTGTCAAGCTTTGATAAAAATTGTACAATTTCAGAAATTTTACTTATAAGATTTTTTACTGTTCAGATTCTTGGTTATGATTTTATCAGACTATAATAATGTCATATTAAATCATAAATATCTGGTGAAGATTTTTTCAGAATCTGATCCGAATTCAATAACAAAGTTTAATCACAACCTTTGAAGTATATTTAATCACATCCTCACCAGATCTTGATCAGATATTGAACATGATCTAATGATATAACATTACAATTGTCTCATAAAATCATGACCAGAATCTGATCATGATTCCTTAGGAGTATAATCTCTCCGATCCTAACAAATCCTGGTCAGGATTCCTGATATATCTTTTCATAAATAATGATATAATTTGATTGTTTTTTTTGTGGTGAAAGTCTACACAGAGTCTGGTCAAATTCTAATAAAAAAGATTGGCTAAAATTTGGCTAAAAATGTAAAATTCTTGATGAATACCTAATATAAATTCTGATCAGTTCCTGATGAGATATCGACCGCTCTCTGGTCATTTTTTACTCGTATATGACATCAGAAATTGTGATTATTGATTTTTAACAAGGTCTGAACAGGGTATCTGGGTAGAAAGTTGAGATTAATCAGGAATCCTGATGAATTTTTCTACCAGGGCAGTCTACAATTTTTTACTAAAATATTTATTTTTAAATTACCTTTGTCAACTTGCTCAATATAATCATGCCATGTTGAATGTATTTAATGAGTTTTTCAATGTCATTACAATCGATATATTCCTTTATTAAAAAAGTCTTTGTAATTACTATCACGTTATCAATCGTAATGCAATGAAGACATCCATTAAATTCGTGTACATTAACATCGATACAAGCATCGATAAAGCATCAAAAAGCTAAATAAAAAAAATTAATATTCAAAAGGAACATTGTGTCGAATGCAGCATATAAGATTTTGACATTTTACAACATCGCTGCAAAGAATAGCAAAATATCTGTAAAGAATGTAACAAATCAATTGTTTGTAACCTTAACAATACAATTGATAACACATAAGTGTGACAACTGTGTGAACAATGATTTACGTAGACAGGTGTTACTAAAGCCAGAATATAGATATTCCTAACATTTGTAAGACGTGTACCACTATTCTGTGTAGGTAATGTATTACTCGATCTAAAATCGGAATGCGCATAATAAGTTAGGCACACAATTTTTTCTTCTACAGCAAAGATGATCCAGGTTTATTGAATAAAGTTTCACGGTAAAAAGCATGACTCTTATAAGTACTGATTGCTGCATGCATTAATTAACGTTTTGAAATATTTCAGTGTTAATATTTCACAAATTCTGTCAGATCAACGAGAACGTAATATAATTTAATACTCTTGCAATTCGCTGTATAAATGTAAATATATATATTTTCATACATTATACATGTGAAGAAATATTTATTTGATAAACATAACGTGAAAATAATTTGTAAATAACTGATTATTTCGGTCGTTAGGCAGATATATGTGACAAAACCCTATTGTAAAAAAAATGAGGTCATACTGAAAAAGAAACGTCATACAAAGAAAATTTTGTTCAATTGTATTACAATAGACCCTTGTACTTACAATTAAAATTGATTATAGCATTGTGCAAATAGTTGTAATAATTCTTACAAACTTATTTGCAATCATTGTTTCCCATAATATACTCCATCCGCGTAACATTTTCCACACTGGAATCCTTTGTATTTCCTAACTACGTATGAGTTAATACGGTATTGGCTGGGATGTTCTGAATAACATCACCGAAAGTATATAGTAATGTTAGTGGCAACATATTTATGTTTGTTGGTACTATAGGAATCTGAAAGTAAGTGTTTATTCCGTTATTATATATTTTTACTGCTAGATTAAATTCTATATTACTTTTGTATCATATATTATAGAAATCATGAACGTTCTCATGCAGAACACAGTTTGTAAAGCAGCTTTTACAAGACATTTTAATTATTGTAATTGTACAGTAGTCCAATTTTGGAAACATGCACCAACTCGAAAAGAAGTTTATGTTTATGTAACAAGTACAGCGTGATTCATGAGCAAAATAAGGATTACTATCGAAGCAATACCCCATGCAAAATGTGCTTTAACATTTTATGGTAATTATTTATTACTGGAACAAGATACAGATGATTGGGAACAATCTCAATTCTTTATCTTTATAGTAATAACTACAATAAATTTGTATATGTATTTGATGAACATGTACAAGATGAACTTCTCTCCAGATGACTTAAAGAGCTTGATAACGATGTCCTAAGGACATTAGTGGATAACGAACCATTGTTGACCACTAGGGAGATGGAGGAGAAATTAGGCGTTATTCATACGAACATCGTGAACCATTTCAACAAGCTTGGCTTTGTCTACAAGTGATTTAGATGGATCTCCCTTGAATAAAGCGGACAAAATCTCGCAGACCTAATTTCTGTTCGGTCTGCTGATTTGATTCGCCCGTCTTCGTTATAAGTGCTCTTTGGTTCGCATGGTTACTGGTGATGAGAAGTAGATCGTCTACAACAATGTAGTGCGAAAGAGGGCTGAGATAATGCCAAGAGGACCACCTCCTACACTTGCAAAGAGCAACTTGCACCAGAAAAAAAACTAATTCTATGTATTTGGTGATATTGCCGAGGCCCTCTCCACAGGGAGTTGCTGGAGCCGAGTGTAACTATCACAGCATATCTTTACTGTGATTAACTAACTCGATTGGATTAAAAAAATCTGTCAATTTCGTCCAGTATCACACAATCAAAAAGGTGTTGTTTACCAACTTGACCATGTCAGGCTATTATTAAATATCGTAGGAATTTTTTTCTATGCATATATTATATATATATGCGTCCGAAGTTGCATTGGTGGTCACTTTCTAAAAATGGAGAAAAATAGTCTATTTAACGATCTATAATAATTTTTCTATAATTATGTAATGATAAAATGTATTTACATAGTATTTGTTCATTTGAGGACTGTTATTACATTTAAGCGTGCAAATGGGTACTAAATATATGTACTATGTCGCAATTGAGGACATACTTTAAGTTCTGTGTTGCAGTTGAGGCCATACATTTAATATACATGATTGCACTAAATAATATATTATGTTGCTATTAAGGACTTGTTTGAAATACTGTGTTATATTTGAAATGATTTTTTTTTTTTTTTTTTTTTTTTTTTTTCGAGGGAAACTGTGGAAATCCTAATGGACATCTGGAAACATCCGAGTTCCCAGATAGTGTTGGACTTGCACCAACTAAAACCACAAACCCCTTACTCGTGACCTGTTTTCTCTGATCCGGGACCGCTCTCGCATTACTTCGGGTCAGCGTCACTTTTCGGCTGTCAAAGCTCCTTCATTTTATTTTATTTTTTTTTTTTTTTCGTTTTCTTTCTTTAACTACAAGTTTTCGTCGCCTCTCTTCTGACGCAGAATGATTTCGACATACGTCGTCACTAATTTCCACGTTACGTGATTCTGTAGCATTGTTTCCACTATGTTGTCCGGCGTTATTTCTCCAATTTCTTCTTGGAGTCTCTATCTATATATTCTCCAGTGTTCGCAAATGAAGAATGTGTGTTCCACGTCATCGACTTCTTTGCATTAAACGCAGTTTCGACTCATCGTTTTACCCATTTTGCATAAATACTTCTGGAAGTGTCCATGTCCGGATAAAAATTGCGACAGATAGAAGTTCACTTCACCGTGATTTCGTCCAACCCACTCTCCGAGGCGTGGTATCAATGTGAAAGTCCATCTGCCTCTTGGATCTTCTTCCCACCTTTGTTGCCATCGTTGCATTCTCTGATGTCGTGCTTCTTCCTTTGCTTGTTGCTTTCCTAACTCCTCCTGGTTTTTCCATATTTCCTGCCGCTCCATCGCTAGCAGGTCAATTGGTACTGCAGCCGCTATTGTCAAGATCGCTGGCTCCGATACCGTCCGGTACGCGCAGGCTACTCTCAAAGCTCCGCACCGTTGCACTGCCGCCATTTTTTTTCGGTACTTCTCCACCTGTAGAGATTGGGCCCAAATTTCTGCTCCATAG
>JABFPR010000171.1:0-13336 GCA_022817345.1 Neoscelio sp. ZL-2020
TTCAGTGTGATAAGTGGGAACTGGTCAGCACAGCCGATAAGCCCGCTGGCTTAAATTAAAATGTAAAACTCTGTTGATTCCGTGCGTTTGAATTTTGAGGGTCACCTCAAAAAGTTACACCAGGTCAAACGTGACCTGGTGTAAAATATTTAAATATTTATCAATTATGGCTAATTGTTGGCAGATAATTCAACGAAATGTATGTACTTTAAGTCAAAGAAAGATTGAAGATTTGATTTGAAAGATTTGAAAGAACCTAATCAATACTCCCCAGGTTGACACTGAACTGAGACCAGTGAAGATGCACGTGGTAAAAACCGAGTCGGTGGAATAACCACTGATTTTCCGCTATGGCAAATGAAATATACTGCTGAAAGTCACTGCTTTTTAAGCAGACTTTACATCACTGCTTTTAAAGTCAAGCGCTCTAAGCAGACTTTACACAGACATTAAATTAAAGAAACAACATTCCAAATGCACCCAAATAATTTTCCACCCTTTACCTACACACTTTAACGGAACTAAGTTAACTATTAAAACCCCAAAATCAACTCCCAGAACCCTTTTTCCGTAACCTTAGAAATTCAATTTCCCTTTTACTCGCACTCAAAACCTGATCAATTACCCACACCGACACAGGATAACATTACCGACACATGATAACACTACCGACACGTGATAACATTACCGACACCACTTACCGACACATGATAACATTACCGACTCGACTTATCGACATATGATAACATTAACGAAGCACGTTAATACACCAACCCTTCACTCAATTATCATCACGTACACACATACCCCATTCCACCTACCGCCAAACTTTTACACGCATAAACACTCTTTAACATACCTATTTTAACAATTATTAATCTCCTTGCAAAATATACATTTTATTTTATAAATCTTACCTCTTTGCAAAATATACATTTTATTTTATAAATCTTAAATATACATTTTATTTTATAAATCTTATCTCTTTGCAAAATATACATATCATTTTATAAACTCCTGCGGAATTCGGCCATCAGCATAACTCTTAAAAACATACATATCATTATTACCTCTTATAAAAACACAACTTCTGCAACAATCAGCTTCGTAACCCAAACCCAGACACAATATGCACACGCCGTAATCCACACTCCGCCACGGAATTTCACAACATCCCGTAGATAAGCTAAACCCGAGCCCTAAGGAATGCGCTGACAGCATCAGCAGTTTTCTTCTCCCACGTGAGTCTTCTCCTTCCTTCCTATCCTCCAACGCCCAAACGAGGTTTCTTAAGCGCCGCATCGGAGGAGGCAGTAGTTAGATTCCAACAGATTTTGACAACAAACAAACACATTTTTTTCGAGTCATTTCTCTTTGAGTTTTTTTCGTGCATACACTCAATCTTGTCTAACTCATTTTTTTGTTTATTACTCGAACTTATACATTTTAACCAAGCCAGTTATACATTCGTTAGACTCAAAGAGTCTGCTTAGAGAGGTGATTCCGTGCGCGTAGTAATTAAGAATAAACCATCGTCGAAATTACGCGAATTGTTCTTTGCGCAATCTACCGAGTGACCCCGAAGCAATTTGTTCGTGATTACATTTTTTTTGTGAATCTAGATTTAGTTAATTCGTGCAATTATATTTTCTTTTCTAAATCGAGTCCAAATTTATTTACGATCCACATGATTAATCACCCTGCATAATTACTCCCATTAATTATTCGGTTACGCGCTCTTTTACGGTCAAACCCGACCCGACTGTTTTATATATAATCATTTTGATTACAAATTACCGCCTTTCTTCCATAATCGAAATAGGGTGAACAGTGATTAAGTGTGTATTTATTACGTGTACATCGACGACCAAGGTTCTCCACATCTGACTGGACCAGCCGTCCAGAATTACCCACCAGTACAGGGCCGAACGCGGCTGCTGGGTTCCAAAAGCGGAGAATCCCACATAGGGACGTTAGCCGCTCGACGTCCCGCTGCAACGAGGGGCCACACGACCAGCCCAACATAACAGTAGTGAACGCAAAAATCACTCCTTAACCGTACTAAAGACGAACATCGCAGTGGTCGACCAAATGAAGTGACCACGCCAGAAATGGAGAATAAAATCCACAAAATAGTATTGGATGACCTGAATACCATACCACTGAAAGTGTGCGATCTAGCAGTCATGGCAGGCATTAAAAAAGTGCTGTACATGTTTGGCGATGTTTCACAGCAATAAATCCGAATTTTTACGTCGATTCATATCCATGAAAAGGGAGAATCGGCTTCAATGAAGGCGAAAACAGTTACATCTTCTTGAAAGTTCATGGCGTCAGTTTTATGGGATGCGTGGGAATAATTTTCATTGCTTATCTTTAAAAAGGTAAAGCGATCAACGGCGAGTGTTGTGCGAACTTATTGTAGCGTTTGAGTGATGAAAAATATAAAATATAATGATATATTTTATATTTTATTTTTTTTTAAGATAAAGAAATTTTTGTTTAATTTAATCTATTTAATCATATAATTAGTAAAAATTTTGATAGCAAAATATTTTGAAAATAATACGATTATGAACGGATGTTAAAATTATATTATTTTTCAATATCACTATAATATTAAAAGTAACGACATGTAAAGTGCCAGTAAAATTGAAGGAATATTAAGTAATATAAATTAATATTCACGGAAAAATTGTAATAATATACCGAGAAAAATATTATAGTATAAATTACTATTTTTATAGAAATTTAAGGATACATCCGAAAAATAAGGAATTTTACTATAAAAATATTAAAAATCACAATACATATCGTGATTTTACGTATTTGTATAATAATTCATACCATTATTAATAGTGACATTACTCATTTTTTCAAATATATCCCTAACTTGATATAAAAATAGTAATTTTTATTATAATATTTGTTTCAGTGTATTACTGCAATATTATATAATATTCATCAATATTGCGCGCTTATATTACGTTTGATAATTCGACGAAACAGTGATTCAGTCGAATAAATGAAAAAAGCGATCTGGGCAACTTCATTGCACTACATCTCAACACACAAAAAACCGCAACACAATAATTATCAGGAGGGGGGAGATTCTTAGTACAGTTGGTAGCAGGCGAAAGCGAAAAATGAGTTGAACGGTTTCCAGCATGATTATCAACCACTCCCTGAAGACGTTGTAAAGGCAACCAGAACAATATACGATTTCAATAATAGAGTTCTGTTGGAGAGTTGTTTGGGTGATTTCACACAAAACAACAAAGAGAGCCTCGATACGATGGTGGGACAATAAGTCCGTGACTTTGAATTTCCCGCCTCTTAACTTGAAAAGTAATACTACTCTGATCAACAACCATCTTTAAACAGACTACAGTCAAAGGTTAAGCTAGGTGCGTCAAATAGTTTGTGTTTGACAGCCATTGAAATCAGACAACCGCGTGAATTTTCAAGAAAATGGAAAAAAGTTAAGTTAGATAAATACTATGTGGGCTCCGCATCATCGATTTCAATGGTAAAAAAGTGGTTTACCAAATTCTGTTGTGGTTGTACAAGCACGAGTGACGCCGATCGTTCTGGACGCCCAATTGAGGTCTCTACACCTGAAACTATTGAAAAAATCCACGATATGGTGTTGGCCGATTGGTGATTGAAAGTGCGCGAGATCGTACAGATCATATGCATATCACATAGCTCGGTCGTTTCGATTTTGTATGATCATTTGGGTATGAGAAAACTATCTGCATGATGGGTGACGCACTTGATCTTAACTGACCACAAAAGGATGCGTGTAACAACTTCAAAGGAGAGTTTGGCGTTGTTCAACCGCAATCCGGATGAGATTTTACGCACCACAACACACCGGAGACCAACCAGTAGTCGAAGCAGTAGGTTTTTGGATCGAATCGGCGCCGAAGAAGGCCAAGGTGTGTCTGTCATCCAACAAAGTCAAGGCGACAGTTTTTTGAGATGCGCGTGGTGTAATTCACATTGATTACCTCCAAAAGGGAAAAACAATCAATGGAGAATATTATGCAAACTTATTGGACCTGTTCAACCACAATTTAAAAGAAAAACGACCGCATTTGGCCAAGAAGAAAGAGCTCTTCCACCAGGTCAATGGAAAAGGTCCTTACGAGCGTAGTCACTATGGGGAAATTGAATGATTTGAGATAATAACTACTATCACATCCGCCATATTCTCCGGATTTAGTCCCCAGCGATTATTTCCTGTTTCTAAATCTGATGAAATGGCTCGGCGGAAAGAGATATGGCTCCAACGATGAAATCATCACAAACTAATGCTTATTTTGAAGACCTCGACAAATCCTATTATTTGGAAGGGATCGAAAAATTAGAAAAACATTGGACAAAGTGTATAGAGCTCAAAGAGGACTATGTTAAAAAATAAAATGTCTTTTTGTTGAAAAACCTGTTTTATTCAAAAAGTCACAGACTTATTGACCCACCCTCGTAATCTGATATGGAAAATTGCTCCAAAAATCATGTATTGAGTTTCTGTTTTATAAATGTTGCTGCTACAATGAATTGCTGTCTGCTCGTTCAATGAAGGTGTAACAACATTTCTTAAAATAATGATTGTTATTGGAATTTCCATGCGACCGAATGTGACAACACACGCCGATAACGAATATGATTTGTGCTTGACTTTCGCTGAACGGCAGGCACAACATGACATAAAAGTGGCTCGACAGCTGCGCAGACTGCAAAATAATTTGTTTTAAGAGATAAAACTTTAAACGTTTTTTTTAACTTTCCATTTTATAAAGCAAAAAATTTCCAATTTGTGTGGTGAAAAAAAGACATATAAAGCAATGGCCATATAAGGTAATATATCAATAGTTATTTAAGGTGATAGCCTTATAAGATAAAATATCGAGAGGAGATCCATAAAGGGTGTTTAGATAGAAAAAGAAGAGAAGAAGTAATTTTGATAGAAAACAGGTTTTTAATTAAAAATTGTAAATTTTTTATTGAATCATAGAATTGATTCATAGCATATCGGGTAAGTAGCCTTCTCGGCTTTGCTGGCACATACGTATTTTTTTGTTGAAATTTTCCTTGACCGTTTTGCATAAATGTGACTAAATTTCGTTGATACAGCGCTCAATTTCCTCTTTCAAGGCGTGGGCGGTCGTGAGCTTGTTGGCATAAACCTTAGACTTCAAAAAACTCCACAAAAGAAAGTCCAACGGCGTTAAATCGCATGATCTGTGCGGCCAATTCTGATCACCAAAACGGGAACCATTTTTAATAACCCTGAACTGTCAGCTGTCACGCTGTCTTTTTTTTCGTTGGCAACACTTTACCGCACAAATGGCGCGAAATTCGAATTTCAAATCTTGCATGAATTTTGAGACACACTGTATAATCTCGAAATGGTTGATATCAGACGTTGGTTTACGAGTACGGAGAAGTTATTCAAGAGGGTGTACAATTTATTTAGCGATGATTCAACATCTTCCGAGTATCGAAACTTCATCGAGGAATGTAACCGTGAAATCAGACGCATGAAACTGACAATAAAGACTGATTTGTCTATGCTACAAAATAGACATGGAATGTGTAATTAATAGAATTATCGATTTAAAGAAACATGTCAAACAACGACTGGATGGTGGTGGTGACATCATCTCTGGGGAAATATTCTCATACTTCAAAAATAGACTCAGGACATATCTCCTAGTGTACGCAGTGTATCTGGACCAGTAAAAATTTGTCGACGCTACGAAAGACAGAGTGATTAAGTTTGTGAGCGATTGGTCAACATAATCGTGTCAAAGTACGTATTGTATGCAGCAGACAATTTACTACTGGTGAGGATAATGTGGATATAAAATATTTTCACACTCTATACCAGGCATTGTGCAACATTTCTGACTTTGACATGTGGTTTATGGACAAAGTGACAGCGAAGATACTCGTTCAGATGGAAGATTTCCGAGTTCGATCGAGTAAGAGATTGGGGTAATACGCGTTTTGCTACAGCTATCATGTCTGCTCTATTCTCCGCAAAATCTAGAAACACATATCGTGATTATAACAAATATTTAAAGAGTGGAAAACAGAGCGTTGCTCCAGTTCATTTGACCACCGAAGAAAAGGAACATGATATAAACTTGTTGATTATCACAAAGATAAATCGTGCGTCTATGAAGTGGTGATTGATGGGGTTGCGGAAGATGAAGAGGCCAGCAATAAAGCGATATCTCATTATTTTTGGATTAAAAATTTAAGGTGTCTCGTGAGTACTCAGTGTAGTAAAAAGGTGTACCAACAATATATTTGCAATCGGTGTCTCAATTATTTTAGTAAGGAAGAAAAGTTATTGGCACACAGGAAGGACTGTAATAACATCAACAAATGTAGAGTGATACTACCTGAACCCGCCGAGATCTTGCTCAAATTTGAAAATTTTGCTTGTAAACTACCGTTACCCTTTATGATTTATGCCGATATCGAGAGTCTGCAGGTGAAGGTAACCGACGAATTAGCTCGAAAGCGGCATATTAGCAGCTTGACATTCACTCAATCTGCTACTACTTGAAGTGCAACTACGACGAGTCTCTATGTCGATACCGGGCCAGACGAAGCACAAATTGCGCAACCTGGTTAGCAGAGGAACTTGACAGTATCACCGAAAAGGTTAATAAGGTAATACATTTTTTGAGATTGCCCACAATCAATCAATTTATTATATGTTTTATATATCCAGATCTTAACAAATATGATGCCTACGGAGCTGACATCTGATGATTCAGGATTTTATAATAAATTTTAGTATACCCTTTGTGTTAAACTTAGTAAATACGATGCCCATTATATTATTAGAGATGTTATAACGAAATTTATTGGTAATGTGGGTATCATTACAAATAACATGGAAAAAATATATATCCTTTTTCATGTTTGTTAAAGATACAAAAATAAGATTCACTTGTATAGATTCTTTACAATTTTTAAACTGCTGTTTCAAAAAATTAGCTGCAAATTTGGATAACGATGCGAAGAGAGTTTTAAAATCACAAATTCCAGATATGGCGTAGAAACGTTAATTTCGAAGCTCAACTTTTATGATATGAAAATATTCGGGGATGATTTTGTTGCGATAGAAATGAAACAGATGTCTGTTACTTTAGATAAACAGATCTACATTTGTATGTGCATTCTCGATATATCAAAAACTTTAATGTATAATTTTCATTATGATTATATATTACAATCTTTTAAAAATAATGTTAAATTATTGTACACCGATACTGACTCTTATATACGAATTTACGTGCGATGACATCTACGAGTTTATGAAACAAGATATTCAACACTTCGGTACTTCAGATTACGATGTGAAAAATATTTATAATATGCCGTTAGTAAATAAGAAACGTCTAGGTCCATTTAAAGATGAATGTAATGGAAAAATTATGACAGAGTTTATTTGTTTAAGATCTAAAATGTATGTATATCGAGTTTAAGAAGAACCGAAGAACAAATTTTCAAAATGTGTAAAGACGGGATTAATATCTAAGGCTACGTTAAATGTTTAATGCAGTTTTCTGAAATTAAGCGTTCACAAAACATTATAATATCCAAGTTGCATAATGTTTGTTCAACATGTGAAGAAAAAATTGCTTTAAGCCCCCAAGATGATAAACGATATTTGTTAAAAGATTCTACTGAAAGATTGCCGTGGGGGTATAAAGATATACGTGATGTATATAAATTAAAATCAACAAATTTGTATTTTACTTACCTTTCATCTCCGTCTCCTTGACGATTCTTATTCTATAATCGATTATCTATCTATCTTTTATTAAACGCAATGTAAATAAATTGGTTCACGAAATAACAAAACTAGACTTGTTTTCATTTTTTTATTGGATATAATCTTCGATACAATCATATCTCAGATGAGTCACTGCTGCTGCTGCTGCTGCTGCTTTCAATCCAATCCACCTTTCAATGATTGAATTATTGTCGCAATGTATTTTTCTCCCATTGGCGATAAATACTTCGCTTACTCAAGTAATCAAAAAAATCATCAAAAATTTTCTTAGATTCTTCCAATTCACTTCAAAGTTTTTTGTAAACGAGAAATAATCTTAAAATTTTTTTTTTATCAATTTTACGTCTAATTTCGTATTTCTTTATATCACACTGGGAAATAATTTGCTTTGAAGAATTGTTATCTTATTCTTCATATTTTCTCACACATTTCTCGAATGATTTTTTTATCATCTGCTGCAAACGATCTTTTCTTCTGGTGAATTAGTATTTCAAATCGTCGATCTGCCATTGAATTGCGAGGAATGATTCGTGGAGTGATATATATTTCATCTTCATCATAAAATGGGGGTACCTCACCCATTTTACAAGTATGAGAACCCCTTCCTTCTTAGAACTTTCTCTACAAGAAATATGGCAGGTGTTGTTGTTTTTAGAAGTTCATACTCATAAAAACCACCTGCGATCAGATCACCTTTACCATATTCGAAAAGGTAAGTAACCTGCATCGTCTTTTGTACTTTCACAATTTTGAATGGCCCTGCTGTCCAATTCATAGTGTATCCTTTTTCGAACATTTTTTTGTATTTAATAATGCGTACGAAATCGCCAACTTTGAATTTTGCAGGTCCTGCAATGTTTATGTTACTGTAAACTGTATGTTTAAGTTCTTTAAGTTCTGTAAATTCTTTAAGAACTGTAGGCTCCATCTCCTCCATCTTCGTTGTAACTTCATTTTGCTTCATTCCAATCATCCGATATTTTGTATCATTATATTTACGCACATTTAGATATTTATAATTGCCATTAATACTAAACTCTATCCACATTTTCTGCTTCAAAGTTCTGTTAAAAAGTTAGTGTTCAACAACACTAACTTTCATTGAACTGTACGTTGAATAATGATTAATGCTATAACAATGCATCTGCTTATTAAAGGTACATTTAAAAATTCCTTCCCGTCATCAGTTTGAAGATTCTTACAAACATGCCTTCTTATAAAATTTTTTCAAAAGCTCGAGTAACATTTCTTCCACTTTTTGTAAGGACTGGTTCTGCCCATGCAAATTTACTAAAAACTTCGATTACAGTGAGAATGTAGTGATGTTCCGAGTTGAATCGTGAGTAAGTCTTCATATCCACAAAATCGGCCTGCCATAAATCATCCATTACTGTAACGATAACTCCTAGTCTCTTGAAGTTCCGTCAAGCTGGTCAAAATAGTTCTCTTATCAAGATCTCATTACTCATGATGAAAACTATCGACATTTCCACATGGTATTCCGTTTATAAAGAGACAATGCCTAGACCATTTCAAACGCTCCTACATCATATTATCAAATTATTCCTAGCGTAAAATTCCAACGCCGCAGGCAAAATATTCCACACGAACAAATTGTCCAGTGTAATAAAATCCACCTGCTGCTAACTCCTGAGGAGTTATATATCTGCATGACCAATTGGAGTGACAAAAACTGTCCAATCTGACCCGCTCGAATCGATAAGCAGGCATGATAGATGTTGACCGATATGTCTTTCGGTTCAAACTGGCCTGTTAAAGCGTTGCGAAGCGATGTGACAGGTGCATTGGTTCTATCAGCCTGTTCAAACCTGTTAAAGCATTACGAAGCGATCCGACAGGTGTTTCAGTTCAATCTGCCTGTTTAAACCTTTTAACGCTGTTGCGTAACGACAGGTATTTCGATAGCAGCCTGTTAAAACTGCTGTGTAATGTAACAATACCCGCTTCTTCAAACTCTTCTATTATCGCCCAAATTTCATTAGTCATTGCATTGTTGCCTGATGTAGTTTCAGCTATCAGCAATCTTACATGATCAACAAGTTCATTTTGATCATTCCACAGTACAGAATCAATTTGATTCTTCATAACTCGCATTACACCTTGCCCAGAAATATTTTATTTCGTTGGGCGTAATAACGGTCGTTTACGTATTACATCAGATAGAGGTGTTAACGTCTTTGTTATTAGTTTCTATTTACCACCTTTCGAACCCTTCAGCTGTTCGTTACATTCATGATTTCTATGTGCCAAGTTAGTAAAATTAATGATATATTTGTATCTTGTAAAATGAACATCATACTTTTTTGGATTTTTCGTGAATATTAACTCCTTACTTATTTCGTGAATAGCCCTTCCGTTCCTTTAAACTTTTTAGAAATACCATACTGGTGGAGTAAATTTATTTGACCATCATTATCAAATTGCATTTGTGAATTTCCAAGCATCAACTTATTAGTAAATGGATTGATGTAAGGTCCATAAGTGCGGTCAATTTCTTCAGAATCTTTAAAAAGACGTTTAACCTAATGTCTCGTGATCTTTGGTAAGTTTTCTTCAGTCATAACATTAAAAGTTTCTGGAGTGTCTTGTTGCAACGACGCTTATTTGCATGTCTTCTGCTCGAGTGTTTTTAGACCGACATGGTTCGCTATATCAGGTATGTAAATATGAAATCGGAATTTGTGTGTAGAAAATACACGTTTATTGTATGAAAATGATAAAAAAATTTTATTCGAAGTATTGCCCATCGGTAGCTATACATTTTTCCCACCTTTCTGACGATTTGTGGATGCCGTGCCAAAGAAACTGTTGCTCTTTTGAGGCAAACCAGTCATCGAGCCATTTTCGTACATTTTCGTAAGAAGTGAAGTACTGCTCAGCAAGTGCGTGTCCAATGGATGCAAATAACTAGTAATCGGACGGAGCCAAGTCTGGTGAGTAAGCCGCATGCGAAAGTATTTCCCAAATAAACTCCTCAATCATTTCCTTGACCGGTTTGCTGTGCGTGATGGTGCATTATCATGAAGCAAAATCACTTTGTGTTGCTTCTTTAAATATTCTAGTCGTTTTTCACGTAAAGCTTGATTCAAATCGATCATTTGTTGTAGGTAGCGTTCAGTATTAGCGGTTTCGCCAGGTTTTAGTAGATCATAATAGATCACACCCTTATGATCCCACAAAACACAGAGCATTGTCTTCCGTCCATAGCGATTTGGCCTTACAGTCGATGTCGATGATTCGCCTTGAGTTACCCATGAACTTGTACGCTTAGGATTCTCGAAATATATCCACTTTTCATCGCCAGTCACAATTCGATGGAGAAATAACTTTCTTTTGTTCCTGGCGAGCAGCATTCGCAGTCTTCAAACTTTTTCAGTGGTCTCCACGTTCTTCGTTTCTCACGTCAAAATAGCCACTTTTTAATTTTTTAAACCATTCAAAGCACTGTGATTTACCAAGAGCATGCTCACCGTAAGCTTCAACAAGCATTCGATCCGCAAATCGTAGTTTCCTATTACAAACTATGCTGCTGTATGCAACTTGTATTGTTGTTAGTTGAAAATTTTTGTCAGAGGACAAAACAAGAAAATGGCGCCAATGACGCGGTTTGACGGTAACTATATTAACAGATAAGGCTGTCTATGGGCTAATTCCGGTTTCACATATGGATGGCGCTAACGACACATGTAGTCGACATACATGTCTAAAGTTGTGTTTTTTATAGGTTGGACATCTGTTAACAATAACCGGTCATAATACCAACACATATCGCAACGTAAAAATATTTTGCCAACAACGACGATGTAGAGTTTTGTGCCTAATAAACAGTATTTGCAGGAAGGTTTGCTTTTGTGTTTTAACTTGAAAAAAATTCAGCTAAAGCACGTCGTTTGCTTGAGGAGGCCTACGGCGAACATGCACCATCGAAAACTACCTGTGAAGATTGGTTTAAACGCTTCAGAAGTGGCGATTTCGACACTGCGGACAAGGAGCGCTCCGGAAGACCAAAAACAATTGAGGACGCTGATCTGCAAACGTTATTGGATGAAGATGAGACGCAAACACAAGATCAACTTGCGGAGGCCTTAAATATGACTCGTCAAGGTATTTCCAAATGTTTACATGCCATGGGAAAAATTCTAAAGGAAGGAAAATGGGAACCGCACGAGGTGACTGAGAGACAGATGGAAAATCGAAAAGCCACTTCCGAAATTTTGCTTTTGCGGAATGAAAGAAAGAGTTTCCTGCATCGAATTGTTACTGGCGATGAGAAGTGCATATATTTTGAAAATCCCAAACGCAGAAAAACGTGGCTTACACCTGGCGAAGCATCAACATCGACGGCACGGCCAAATCGCTTCGGAAAGAAGACAATGCTCTGCGTTTGGTGGGACCAGAAAGGAATCGTGTACTATGAGCTGCTGAAACCGGGCGAAACTGTCAATGGGCTCCGCTACCGACAACAACTGATAAATTTAAACCATGCATTGCTCGAAAAACGGCTAAAATAGGACACGAGACACGAACGAGTGATATTGCAGCACGACAACGCTCCGTGCCATCGCACTTCCATCGTCCAGGATACCATCAAAACGCTTAAATAGGATCTGTTACCGCACCCGCCGTATTCGCCAGACCGGGCCCCTTCCAATTACCACTTGTTCCGGTCGATGGCGCATGGCTTGGCTGAGCTGCACGTGGCCAATGTAGAAGAAAAATTGGTTGGATGAATGGTTTCGGTCTAAAGACGCGTCGTTTTGTCGTCGCGGTATTCATATATTGCAACAGAGATGGCAAAAATGTGTAGTTAGCGAGGGACGATACTTTAAAAAAACCATTTTTTGTATTTTTTTTTGAAATTTTCCATTTTTCATTGATCAATAAAACCCGGAAACTTAGTTGCGCACCTAGTATAGTACACAAATGATCATAAAAATGAACAAATTCAATCAAATTAATTTCTAGAAATTGTTAATTGAAATAAGATTATTAAATACTAGGTAAAAGAATTGTCATCTACATTTCAATGTTGATTTATTTTTCGGTTTGTTATATTATTATTACTGTTATAATTATCTTATATAATACAAATATTTTATACAATGCGTTCATTTATATGTATGTTAAAATGAATTTCATGTTAATAAACGTTTAAACAGCCAAATAAAGTATACATTTTAATAAAATAATACGAATGGTCGAAATTTCCAAACCTTGATACCGCTACGTTTGTTATTCGGTTTTTGAGAAGATTACAAACGCATTATATTGAATGCACGTAGCGAACTTGTTATACAACTAGCGCGCAATTTGAGTCGTGTTGCAACTTTTGGTGCTGGAGAATTAAATGTAGAAAAAATTGAATGGTACACTAACCGGCGGTGAATCGTGACCCTGCGGTAAAGAAACACAACCTCAGTTTGGTACCTTCAAGTTGGCAACAGAAAGAGTATCTCTCGGCGCCAACTTTGCGATAGAATTTGACAGATTGAC
>JABFPR010000172.1:0-13316 GCA_022817345.1 Neoscelio sp. ZL-2020
ACGTGCTTCAGAATGGTGAAGGTATTGCCTCGACAGACGTGCCTGGTCAAAAGTGAACGTAAAAGAACAAGCATGATCATGAACAAGCATGCACGATCATGCACAATCACGGACTTGAGCTTTAACAATCATGAATAAGAAAACATAAACATTATGATCATCGAAGTTCAGGTACCTAACCACGTATAATCTTACATGATCATGAATGATCATGTTCATGATTATGCATGATCATGTAAGATTATTCATATTATTCACTTGACAGTGTATAATATATATGTATATATGTGTATAATAATAATAAAACATACACGAACAAGTAAGGTCATGTACCTGATCATGTATGATCATGCTTGTTCATGTACCTGATCATGTATGATCATGCTTGTTCGTGTACCTGATCATGCATGATCGGATACAAGTTTCTCCAGAACTTGTATCCGATCCAAACGATTCAAAAAACGTATTTTCTGCTGCACATTGCATCCACTTCTATAAATTAAAAATGTTCATCCTCTAATTTGCATTCGTTCTTCGTCATTTTTAATTAAGTTAAATACAGAGACGTGATTCATACATCAATATTTTAATTTACTTTAATACGATTTCGAGTGTTGCGTCGGTGCTATCGTTTGGGGTTAATTAAATAAAAGGTAATTAATCATCATCCATAAATATACATAATAATAATATTGACAATCAATAGAACTTGCAATGTAACAACTAAAAGACCATAGTATTATATTATCTCATAGAAATTATCACGCAGAAAAGCGCATTAAATTTTAAACATACACATTTGTTATGAGAATACAATATAAATTTCATCACGATTAGAAATTGTATTTATCACAACGTTGTCAGTGCAAAGGTAACTATTGAAAATGAGAATCGATAGGCTTTATTACGTTCGTGCTACCACACGTTAAACATTTATGCAATATCATATAATATTGATAATACACATTTACACGTTCCTCTATAATATTTTTTGTATTTTCTTTTGTCGTTGGGCAAATAAGAGCACGATGACTTTGCTGAACCGTGGTACGTTCATCGCATTACAGTGAGATTAATCGAAAAATGTAATTTGTAAATACATTTAGGTTTCGCTCGAAATCAAAACGAGCACAATTGAAATGAAAAGATTCAAAGCTTTCGACTTGAATTCCAATAATCGTTAACTTCGATCGAACAATAAAACATTAAAGAATAATTAACTGCTGTACGAACTGCAGAAAAACAAACAGTTGTATTCAATTATACCGGTTTAATGAGAAACGGGAAAAAGTGACAGCTGTTATCTTAACTTGAATTACAATAGAAGAAGTAACTTAGAAATTAGAAATTTCATCAATTGAAATTGGAAATTAATTTTCAATTTAGAAAACAGATTTTACTTTTTTATTAAAAGAAGAGCGCAATACAATATTAAATATAATATTGATTATAAATGTCATTACGAAGGGGGTAAAGTGAGATGCGCAATTGAAAGATCAAATGATACAATATTAGCGGCGATAATTATGAGACACGCGAGAGCACAGGGTCACGTAACCCGCTAGACCACCTTCAGACCCTTACACCTGTTTCGTTGATGCTCACGTACAAAAACCATCGTCGCTGATAAACCACTGTCCACCAATCGTTCGGGCAATTAAAAGTTCGTAATACTCAAAAAATAAAACGTCACTCAATTTTATAAACTGTAACGATGCATTTACTATTTCCATAGAATTTTAAACAGAGTTAATCCGACATCAATTACAAGAACATCAACGCAAAACAGAGTCAGTTTGACATCTGTCAAAGGCAAAAAGACACCAAAATAATGTCTTTTTCAATCGTTAATGAGAGGCTCGAATGTCAAATATTAATGAATACTTCTTAGCGCGTACAGATTGATGTTCTTCGGAATTTTGTGGCGTAAATTTGAATTCATTTCGCGTTTAAACAGTTCCAGTTAATCTTGAATAGAACCTAAAAGCATTATAATTTGATGGGTATAGAATGAAACATTGCATTAATGTATTATACGAAGTTCGAAGTCAAAGCAGTACGAGACAATTAGGGGATTAAAACAGGAAAATAATTGCTCGCTATCCAAACATCACATGACATCTTAGTGTCATTCTCGAGCAAAAAAGCGCGAGCAAAAATTTTGCTCCGACGTTTTATTTATTTAATCGCCGGTGGCTCAATATTATGAACCGCGCGAAATTTTTGACGTTCCCAGCGGGATCAACGTCGGATTAAAACGTAGGCAGTTATTTGGTTAACTAATGAATGAGACCAAATTTTATTAAAAGCGAGGATTTTTCAATTATATTGCTATTCTCGTCGCGGTATTATAAACGAGTTATACATTTTGATTTTATGCTCCGAAATTGAAGAAAAGTAAAGAGGATTTTAAAATTCTGCAAAACAGGGGTTCGAATCTCACTTATGAGAAAGGTTTTGTCGAACTATCGCTGTCAATGTTATTCATTTTAGATACAAAATGACAGAATTTTATTCGGCTATGAATAATTTTGCGTAGTGAAAAGCAGGATGGAAAATATATACGTGTAATTAAAAATAGGAAATATTGAACTCCTGGGGGCTGCGCGTGTAGCTTACCGGGTGCAATGGCCTTGCAAAAGCCGCACCACAAATCATCCCTCTTCCCTTCCTGTGCTTTTACTGCACGCCATTATTATTGTCACAGCTATTATAATTATTGAGCTCATCACGGATACTTCCAGGGCTCGTCATGATTAGTCCCAGAGCAACTTGTAATGATACGTTTCTCATTTTCTTCGCGGTCTGCACTTATATTCTCATCTTCTTAATTTGTTTCTCATTTACGAAGAAGTCAATTCTACGGATCTATTTCGATTTTGGATAACGCGTGTCTTTCTAATTATAAATGATACCGAACACTCAAATTTGGTTCGGCTTACTCCAGAACAGTAGGTGAAAACAAGTTATTAGAGATGAAAATTGTACTTGTTAAGTTGATTATTTATTGGTATTTTATTATAACCGAAGACATAATTATTGCGAATTGTAAACAAGAGGAAAGAAACGTGAGAAAACGTGTAACATTTATTGAGGAAATGATAAAAGTTTTTTAACGTCTATGGAATGAACATACGTTCTATTTACTGTATCAACACAATTGAAGATGAAGAAACTAATTAGACTAAGAAAACTTGGATTTTTACAAATTGTATTTACAAGCCATTGATTAATGTTAAGCTTATTTGTTATTCGTTATATTTTTTCACTGTCAGTGAAATTGACAATTCTACAATTTTGTGTACACTGTCAAATGTTGATAATATTATTGAAGTGTAAAAATTGGAACTAGAACCTACAATCGCTGAAACGTGTATAATTGTTTATGTTTTCTATTATCATTAATTTTAAGTTTATCTACTTAATCTGAAAATGAATTCTTTCCACTTTTTTCTGCAATATGATTATTCAAATTTGTAATTAAACACCGTACTTCAATTCTTTAATCAATTTCAACATTTACTGATGTTGATTTTGTCATAATTTTAAAATGGCATACACATAAATGGTTCAATTTCGTTTTTTATTAATGTAGACAAGGTACGTAAAATGAATTTAATATAATTATTATTATTATTATATTACAGAAATTAATTAATTAAATTCATTCATTTTGATGTTAGGTGGTTTCCGAGTGCAGCATCGAATGAGAAATCACCTTAAATCGTTTTCTGGGTGTAAAAGAAGTTTAATTTTGACGTTGCATTAATACTGTCAAAATCTGGAAATATTATACAACAAATTGTTAAATTGCAGATGTTCTCGACGAATAGCATGAAAACAGTTCTTAATAAATGATTTATAATTAATAAATTGGCATGCAACTATAGAAGTACTGTCATTTTTTATGATATCTAATAAATGTCATTTTCATGATAATGAAATTGCAAATTAGATATTGAAAAGTGTCGCAGGAAATGATGTCTTTTAAAACATTAGTGAATCGTGTATAAAGTCTTTCATCGAGATAATTCACTCCGAGATACTAACATTGATAGTCTGCAAACATAACGATACACGAAGAAAACTGAAATTGAAAGGATCAAGACAAGCACATAAATAACAAATTGCGAGTAACACGTAATTTCCCATTTATCTCACGATTACACTTAAGTAGAAAATAATTTATATTTGCGAATTTGACGTATAAATCATATTCATAAGCACATAATTAACGTAAAGTCTACATTAAATTTTCATACAGTAGGACCTGTTGTAACTTTCGTGTGTCTTCTTTGTACGTTTTTCCATATAACAGCGTTTGGGAAGAGACAGAAATTAGACAGTTTCTACTGTACTTTGGTTTTTCGAAAGCTACGATTAATCCACAATTAGTAATAAATAATATATTATGCATTAATCATATAATGAATATGAAAAAGAATTATTTACATTTTAAATAAATTGTGTCCATTGATTATAAATACAGTGACAGCAATTGAAATTGATGTCCGCGATCTACAGTAAACTATTCTGTAATTTATCATAATTAATTTTACGATAGCAAAATACTTACGGCAATTCAACTCGTCTGATCTATCATAACATTCCGGTATCCCGTTGCACCGTTGACTGCTTTCAATGCATTGGCCATTTCTGCATCTGAATTGAGTGTGACTGCACGCTGCAACGAGCAAATAAAAACAATATCAATTCAAATGTTGTTTGCGCGCAAACACCATTCATAATTCATAAATAATTTCGTGTAACGTCCGCGACAACGTTACAGCAATTAAACTTATTAATATTACAATAATTCGGAAACATTTTTCAATTACAGTAAAACCTCCGTTAATTATACAACGACCGTTCCATAATGTTAAGTGTACGAAACAATATTTATTCAAATAAACGCATATTGTTTGCCGATCACTCCAACATTACCGCTAAAATTGAGTTGGGTAAAGCTTTCGTTATTTGTTTTCCTTAAAACTTGTCTTTGAAAATTAATCATTTAATAATTTTAAAGATTATATTAAATAAATAAATTGTGATTAAAATAAAGAATAACTCAAAATCTCCAGACTTAAATTTCTGTAATATTGTCTGTCAAAAATAGAAGGTATCTTTCATTTTGACAAAACAGTTTAGTATCGTTCTAACTTATGTTGATAGTGGGGAAGTCGAGGTCATTTTTAAAGTCAATCATGAGAGTTGTCAATTCGATAGCTTGACGTTACACAAATATTTGACGTACGTTGTTTAAAGTGCCTTTTCGACGCAGCGAGATTTGGAAAAAATGAGCTCCTGAACAACGCGATGTCCACGTTAATACGATATTCAACGTGAAATCGAAACTCTGCAATATCAGCATTCACCCGGAGCGCCAAAAGTGCTGTTCTTGAACAAAGTCTCCCCGATCTTTATATGTACATCGCTCTTGAGTATTCACTAGCTGGGTGCTTGGTTGCCGGTGAATGGATTTATAATTTGATTATAAGGTATCGTCAGCATTTAATTTAAATACCAGAGAGGCAGCCCGGTGTAAGATTTCAAAGGTAGGGCGATGGCACCGGCATCGCTCTCAGGGAACTGAATTTCGCACAACTTTTATCAGGGTATCGTATGGTTCGCGGTTTGTTCGAATTTTAAGCATCGAGCTTTGCGCCAAAAACCCACATTCTACCTATCCTTTAAACGACGAATAACGTTTTATTGGAAAGCTTAAGGAGCCCAGGCATTCTGCACAGTCTCCTTAATGAAGAAAAACTATAAATGTATATTTCCAATATTTCTATCGAATGTATAGATTTGATATAACAAAGTTGTTAACTTATTTATAAAAAGTATATACGCTTCGTTACTTTTCCATCTCGTTTTTAAACAAACGTCTCCTCTGTTATTCTCAATTTGTTCTATCCTCAGAATTTTTCAAAATTAATTCATCGAGTTTGATTAATTGTATATACGTTGAAAATGAGTTTGGTACGTTCTTCGAGCTTCGAGGAATTGCTGTCACGCGATATTTATGTGGTAAATCGCATAATCCTGTGATTCGGATTTTGTGAAATTTCGGTATCCTTTGATACGAGAAACCTGATAATCCAATGACACCACTTGACACCGTCACGTCATTTGTCTGCGAGTCACGCCGAAGAGACGCGCGGCAGGAATACCCTTTAACCTCCGAACAATGCACACCTCGAGTTACGCCCAGAGTCACTTTTCACAGTAACAAACTGCAAGGAGCAATGTCATACAACAATGTCGAGTGATGAGTAAAGTGCGATCGGTTACGTTGTGTATGATAATTCGAATTTGAATTCCTGCGTACGATTGTTCCCCAAAAAGCAGCAAACAATTCCACTTTGCAACCAAGAACACAACTGTCAAAAATAAATAAGCTCCAATTTATATCTTTCTTTCCCTTTGGCCAACTCCAATTTGACAGCAGTTTCGTTTGTAGGTGTTTTGGTCAATATTTATAATCACTCGTTCATTAAATATGGTAAATGTTTGTTCCTGGTATAATTAAACTAGAAATTAAGGCAATAGACTTCTAAACTGACAGATTGGGTTCAGTTCCTGTCAATTTTTATTTTATCAATGTACTTGATAAAATAAAAATTATACATTCATGAGTGACATTTCACTTTAATAAGCCAATATATAAAAACACGATACATTTAATACAACGTTAATGACTTTGTATAAGTTTGTATTTATCAAGAATTTACTCGAGTCATTTGAGCTTTTAGAAGTTGTCAGTCCCTAAAATGTTTGCGAGGGTGAATTTACAGTCGCGCACGGCTCGCTGCACGCGATATTAATGTTCTCGTTATGATACGTCCAACAAGAAAAATAAAACGCTTCGAACATCACGTTTCGCTAGTGGTACAGGACTAAACTATAAACAACTGACAAGAAAAGAGCTATAAGATAGATATCTAGTTATACATACTGCTACAATGATGAATTGCATTATACTCGTTTCGATACCGTCGCAACTTCTTGAACAATTACAAACTTCTTAATTATTTTCTGTATTTTTCGTTACACCAGTCGACAAACTTATTAAGGTTTTGACTATCGTGACAAAATTAATTGCATACAGTATTTTAAAAATTGAATTTTATCTATTTCTAATGATTTATTTTAAATCAAAAATAACATTTTTTTTCTTCTTAACATTAATTTATATTTTAGACAAATTGGAGCAACAAATTTCAGCGACGTTGAATCATTTTTTAATAGATAAATGTGCCCCTTAAGGAAGTTGATATACGATGCATATGTAAAGCGAAATTTATTATTAGAATTTTTTGTTTTCATTTTAAATGTTTTTTGAATCAGAAGAAATATTTTTGCTAGGTTTTTTAAAAATAAACTCCCGTGAACAGACAGTGAAATTGATACGTCAGAAGAGGTTTCGTGAAACCATATCTGTTCAAGAGTAACTTACATTAAACAAAGGACTTGTAAACGATCGAGCACGAATCAATGAGCTTTCGTTTGGTAGTAACATACTGTGAGAAATTTTCACATTAAATTTACTGTAAATTTACTAAACTTCATTTGAAACACGAGCTAATAAATTTAATCTGTTCTATATCAAAAACTCAGTTCCTTTAAATTCAAAAGTAATACAAAAAGATTGTTTGAGATTATCAACTCAATTTTTAAAAAAGTCTTGTTTATTAAATAGTATTAAAATTGTCTTAGAAATGAATTTGACACTTAACGAAGATTTGAATTTTGACATTTTGGGTACACGTGCATGAAATCGACCTTAAGTCCGCAGTACATTAAGTTTAATGTACTCGTGTACACGAAAAGTACATTCAATTTACAGGCATTTTTAACAGTGCACTTATAATTTTTGAGTTTTATGTAAGACACAAACAAGTAAAATGTGTGTTTACTTTTTCGATAAACTTAAATTTAAATTAAATGTCACTTGTAACTTTATGTACCAGTCATAAAATTTGGAAAGTTAAGTGTAAAATAGGTAACGCGTTTTGATCACGAGAAAAACTATCTCCGATCTTTAATTTAAGAGTTGTGAAAGCTACTTAATGTCTTACTTTCGAGCAAGTGTTATGACACAGTTAAACAGAAAATCGTAAATTTTGAGAAATTAATTGTAAAATTTATACTTGACGGACAATTTCTGACGTTGAGTAAAAAGAAAAACTAATTAAGAACGGTAAAGTGAAAATTAATTCATGAGAATAATAGCTTGTAATTTATGAAACAATATTTTTCAGAGTATAATGAGAATCGAACTCAAACTGATGAATTGGAAAATTCTTATCTTAACGTGATTCCTCAGTCGATGTTGAACTCCAATGAATTCGCTATAATAGTATTTTGATTTATAACTTTATTTATACTTTTTCATTAAATAAATTTCTTTTGATTACTTAATATATTCGAAACATTATAAACCACGTTTAAAATAAATTCATAGTTGTAATAACTCACAGCAATACAACGTATTTTCCAATCTCTAAAAAATATATTAAAATGCCGTGCGTTGCTGGGAGTTATTAAAATTACGAATCTACTCCAATCTTGGTTTATAACGTGCAAAATATACTAAAGGATCAAACGAAATTTAATTAATTAAACCGTATTAACTATTGTAAAAGTTATTAATCGAAATACGATTTCAGCGTGTCCATCTGAAATTGGAGTTCGCCATCAACCGAGGAATCACCGATCCGATCCCAACTAATTTTATCAATTGATTTCCACCTATTTTTCAGTGAAACAAGATGTGGTTATCGATCGATAAATCTAAAACTCGGGACCCATTCTAAAACTGATTCGTGATGCCTGTTTATATGCAACACGTGAATACGTTCAATTGAATCGGATTCAATCGATATTTGTACAACCCTCCGTTTATAATACATTTAGGTTCAGAAATCAAATGGCAGATAATCAAGAATCAAGAACATCACAGCTTAGGTAGCCGAATACCGCAATTAAGATCCGTAATTGATTTATAAAATAATACCCAAATAATTCCAAGGAAGTAAAAGAAAAAAACACCAAAGTGTATTTTACAATAATTCTCCATCGAAGATATCGAAATTACGCAATTTGAAAAAGGTTTCGTTCGACCGTAGATTCTCTGTTTAACTAATGTTGAATTAGTTAAACAGACATTAGTTAAACATTAGAACATCACAGCTTAGGTAGCCGAATACTGCAATTAAGATCCGTAATTGATTTATAAAATAATACGCAAATAATTCTATAGAAGTAAAAGAATAAAACACCAAAGTGTATTTTACAATAATTTTCCATCGAAGATATCGAAATTACGCAATTTGAAAAAGGTTTCGTTCGACCGTAGATTCTCTGTTTAACTAATTACTTTCATCGGAGTAACTTTAGTTATACTTTCTTTTAAAGTCCATGCACCGAATAGTCTAAATATTTAGGCAATTTTTGATCAATCGTGACTCGCATGTTTGGACTTCTGGGCGTCGAAACCTCTCAAACCGTATATTACACAAATAACTAAGTCAAGCGCTTTTGCGCGGATAAAGTCAGTCTAATACACTTTATAGACGTTCGTCGCACACGACAAGCGCTCGTGTTCGCGATACACGTACAAAAAGTTACAAACGTCTGGGTGGTAGGCTATTTGCGAGCTAGCGCGATAAAAGTCCATGGTGTGTATAGTTTGTACACGGCTTCGAAGCAATGACCGAATCAGTGCCCGAGCCTACTTACTTACGCTTCGACTTCTTTGATGGAACGCAGACTCACCGATGCCAATTTTCACCATAAACGACTGTGAAATTAACTCTTTTGTACTCAAAATAGTATTGAAATGAAAAGGAACAGGGTCGACGCCGAGGCGTTTGACGCACATTTGCACGGAGAACAAACTTTTCTATAATGCTTTCAATGTTTCACGCAATTTGTGAGAAATATTTACATGGTTGGGTTAATTTTATTTTATTATTGTAAGTTTTACAAATGAATATTACTATGGTTGTAAAGCTGGAGATCGGTAAATTCGCAAACTAAACCTGCAAAAATGTTTTCCGACGTTTCTGTAGAATTTTGTGACGATTTCAAAATGTTTATTTCGTTTTATAATTTATTAAAATCCCCACAAATATACAGTTATAGAATCCCCCATATACAGTTATAGAAGTTTGCAATGTTTTTATTAAGTTTTGTGTACAAAATATTGTAAAAATGTACAAATCGTTTTAATAAATTTATCATACTTTATCGACATTTTGTATAAGTTTTTCAACATTTCAAGAAATACGGGACTTTTGTCCAACAAAAAAGCAAAGATACAGAGTTTAAAATGTAACCAATTTATGAAGAAATTAGAATGGCAGTTTAATCTTACTTTGCCAATTTCTTTTTTTTAACCCGAATGAAAGAAAAATTCAATTAATACTACAAGATGCTTAATGTAATTGTTTAATATTAATTATGATAGTTCAATAATTTTCAGTAATGTTTTCTATTGCCCTAAAATGATGACTCGTATACAAAGAATATGGGGTTTGAGAAATATAGAGAAGTAAAGTTCAATAGTTTGGTGCATTTCCGACTGAAAATATGTTTTTCCAAAACGTTCGGAAATGGTCGATGACATTGCTAAATGAGCATTTAATCAACGAATAGTTAAGAACAATTAAAACCTGTATATAGTAGATTAATTAACTAATCAGAAGTTAAGGACTTTTGATGAGAAGTAGTTTTTGTACACCGAAGAAAGCTTGAAAATAATGATTTTATAGCATCGTTATTATCATTATTGTTAAATCATGATCCGATTCAAATTGGAGAACAAGATTAATCATGGCTTTAAATATTTTTTTTTATTCAACATAATACCCTTTTGCGTCAAAATATTTACGAGCACGATCTAATAATGACAAAAGACTTCCGCAGACATCCTTCCTTGGGATGGTGTTAATCTCTTTGTCATAGCGGCTTGAATGCTGGAGACATAATCGAAATGAGTTTTCCTAAGGTGTGTCTCGGAGTTTAAAGAACAAAAAAGTCGTACGAAACCAAATTGACGTACAGCAGTTGATCGATGAGCTGGTGCGTTGTCGAGCAGAAAAAATCAACCACCGGGCTCTTTCAATTTCCGCATAACTTTCAAAATCATTGTAAAATGATTTCTCTCTTCTGTCGATCTATATCGTTCTCTGAACACCCACCATATTCTTCGTCTTCGAAGCTTCCCCGACCATTGTGGAAACTTGCACACCAGTCAAACAATACTTTTTTTCATCAACTCATAGTGCTTCCGTAGCACTCTTTCTCAAATGGTACAATGGTTGATGGTAAGATGGTTCTCAAATAGTAAAAGAATTCTAATAATATTTACAATACCGTACAGTACTTTTGGGATATACTTGCATTCTCCGCAATTTTACAATACTATTCTTGTAATAAATCTGTATTCTTAAAAGAATACAAGTATATCTCAGGCGTACAAATAGTATTGTCAATATTATTAGAATTGTTGTCTCAGTGCAGAGACAGTTTAGTAAAACCAGTCTCGTTATTTATTAAATAAACCGTGTCTAATCAGATCCTGACCAGGTCATGATCTGTACGTTTGTACGTTTAAATTGTTTAATAAAATCCTGACCGTAGTCTGGATTTCTTCCGAATAGAATCTTACGATCCTACAATAAATTTAATGATTAAAGTCTGGTCATACTTTGATTAGAAAACCCAGACAATCCGACAAAGAATCACTTGTCAGATGAATTCTTGATACAAATCATCATCAGTTTCTGGTCAATTCTGTACTCCTGAAGGAAATCAGGTGTCCTGGATAAATTCTAACCAACTGGATATAAAATCTAAACGAGAACTACGGTTTTCCTGCTCGAGTTTTGCCGGAGAATTTTATCTCACACATTTTTAATCTTTGCATTCCTTATTCTACAAACGACGAGTCAGCTCTTTGAGTAAGAATAAGCTCGCATCGAACGTTCAATCGATCCGAAGCAGCGTCGCGCGCGCTGTCAAACTTGGAAGGCGAAGCAGATTCGATCCGCAAACTTTCTTAATTCATCGCTTTCGGATTGAACTGTTGCACGACAACGGCGTACAATATGCAATAATTTGCAAAACTTTTCTTGTTATTGCACGCGGTGAAAAAATGGATAAATATTTTTGCGCTGCGGATGAAATGCATTACGGTCGAATATAAACGTTGTAACGTCGTGCAATCGTGAATGATATACAAGCAATATCAGCGTGTCAGTTTTATTTACGACAAATATTATCGTGCGTAACGCGAAAATAATGAAGGTACATTTTTATTTAGAACGCGCGTATGACGAGCGAACGATGGTTTATTAAAACCACATTTCGAATTCTCCCCTTATTAAGTTAGTGCGCTAAAGCGCCGCTGGGATTACGAAGCGTTGAATACATTGGTTATTGCGGCGCTACTTTTCTTCGCGGAAACTCGCGTGAAAAGATAATCTGCGATGAATCGTTCTGACGATAATTGGAGGATAAATTTTGTTTGAATATGTGTATAAGTAGTGGAATTTCATAACGCGCAATTTAGGTCGATAAATATTTAATCAATGTCGAGGTCGATAATGCGATGCTAATTTTAATTGTGAACAAACTTTTCAATCATTTGGTTTTCATTTTTTAAAGATACACCGAGAGGAAAGGTATATGCAAAGTGTTATTTTTGCTCAAACTAGAGAGTAGGTTCGATAGAAATGATAACTTAATTGGATTGATAAATTTTAATGAAACACGATTGATAGTATATTCAAAAATTACACTCAGTCATTCCGAAATGGATGATACGATGGAACCTCGAGATAGTAACAGAGTACGTATCTGCCTGTTCTGTGAAAGCTGAAAGGAATAAAAAGGACAAATGACTGACTCTATCTCGAGGTTGTAGTGTAATTAATAACTGAATGCAACACTATAGGACACAGAAATAGTAACATGGTCAGGTCTTGAGAACCGGAAAATCAGTCTTTGTCAAATCTGATCAGACATGGTCAAAACTGGTCGAAATTGTCAAAATCAAGGTATGGTAAGATCTGCCTACTAGTTTTAAGAATTAGATGAGAGTAGTTTTGATAGAAATAGGGAAGGGTACATTAGAAGATGCGGCTGGTCGTCGGAAGGGCTAGAAGAAGAGCGAAGGAGAGAGAAAAAAATGAAATGCAAGTTAGCGAAGAGGGATAGGGAAGTAGATAGACAGGAAAACCTAGAGAAGGTGGAAAATTCAAGGTACATGAGGGAATATAAATACATTAAACCGGTAGAGACAC
>JABFPR010000173.1:0-13307 GCA_022817345.1 Neoscelio sp. ZL-2020
CACATTTGAACCAATTGAAAGCCACTTGGTCCAAAAGTTGCATCTTCCCCTCCCACGAAATCGGCCCATGAAGATGAGGAAGGGAATCTTCTTTATAAACAGGACTTCCTACTTCAATCTTCCTATTCCTTTTGATCCAGTCTAGTGCGTTACTACCCTATTGTAAACGCGTCGAACAAATTCTTCTGCTCCGTTCCGAATTACCGTAGAGCCCGTCCGTGTCAAAGTCCGAGTGCGCAGTCGAAATAATTACAGTAAATTCTTCGAGTTTTAGTGCTAAGTTTTTGGTAACCGTTTCCGTCCTACCGCCAATTCAACACATTAATCTGCTGATCTTCCCCGAGTCTGACGATATTAAGGCAACTCCGTCCACCACTGCTATCGAACAAGTAATAAAATAGACTTATTACTTATTCTTCCCTCCTACCTATTAACCCACATTATTACTTCTCTCACTAATTCCTTTAAAAAAAAATAATAAATTAGTCGAAGTGATCAATATAATAAGTGTAAATACTTTGTACAGACTCCTCATACGTTTTTTCTATACATACCACAAATTGGTGGCTGGCAATATGGTGATATTCTTTCGGGAATATTCACTGACCAGCATAAGCCAATTGGTATGACGGGAAACTGCCGGAGGAGTTAAGTGCGAAGTCGATGCTACTAATCAATGCATAGTAACCCACAACAGATTAACAGGAAGTAAAATCGAGAGAACTAATAATGTGGAATTATGTTCATTATTTTTCTTAATCTACATTCTCATTTCTTCTTCCTTCCTTTTTTTAATTTAGTGGAATCCAAAGCTATTGAGAAAATTAACCGAAAATTGGTGGCACGATGCCAGTCCTTAGCTAGACAAACTGGCGATGAGAGTCAGTCTGAAAGGGTTCGGGAGATTGTAGAGTCAGATATCCCCGGAAAGGATAAGCACAGTCAATTAAGATCCTTAACAAAAAACTCGTAAAAATAAAAAAAGCGATGTTTATTGATATTAAAGTGCAAAACACCAATTTTGTTAAGGTTGGAGTACAAAATAATCTCCAACAGAACAATTACTTTGCTTTCCCGAACCCACTCAGTTTGCCTCCTGAAGAAATAGCCGATTTTCAAGCCTCACTTAGAGACCCTGAACACTTCAGGAAATTATATTTACTCCACAAGGCATTGAAAGCCGTCAAGAATCCGTCACCGGAACCGACTAATTCAAAGGATAATCCGGACATAATAGTCTTAGAATAGAATAATTAAATTAATTACTCCATAATTAAATTCTAGTAATAATAATTAAACAACAATGTAAAAAACTAAACATAATAAATAAGGAAAAGGAAATAAATTTAATAAACGAATCTTTATCATTTATTTTTGATCCCAGTTTCCCCAATCGAGACGATTTCTGATTTCAAGTCATTTGTCGTTGTGTCATTTCATGAGTCCAGTGACTCGAACCTTTCGGCTCGAATTCACAACACTTGAATCATTTGTTATGTCAAGCTAGGATGTAACAGTGGAATCCGGGAGATTCAATAAATACACTTTATATATGTATATAATTCATAAAGATGTACAATTTTTAAAAAATATTCTTATTAATTAAACGATTACCTCCACACATTATTCACGATTACATTTTTTATTCAAATTTAATTAACTTTAATAAAGAAAAACAGATTTCAAATATTTATCTGGAATGGCATATTTAGAAACGTCTATCAAGCAGATACAAATTTTGTATATTTGTTGCAGTCTGACATAATCTGTCTAAGGTTGCTGGGAGGTCTCACAATAAGCTATAGACGGGGATGTTGGGCAGTACCGCGTATTGCGTCGATGAATAGCGTTTCGTGACTTGTTTATTATAATAATAGGAAAAAACAAGTGTTGTCTATGTATAATAAAATAATTTTGTCCATTTTTCTAATCTATTTATTATTCCATTATGTATATTTATTTACATGTCGATACGTGCAAAATTATAATCAAAGATCATATTGATTAGTATGTGTTTTTACATTAAATATAGTAAATATTTTTTATTTATTTACATTGTTTATTTATTTTAATGTATAAACGATTTCATTAAAAACTTCTGTTGACTGTACACTAAGATAAACTTTTACTATTCCGATAGTAGTGATTTTAGCTGCGAGTAATATAAGTGTAGTAGTTACAGTTTTAAGCTCCAGCAACTCTAAAATGTTGCTGCTCCTGTAACTCTAAATAAACATGTATAGTCACTGTAGCTATTTCACTACCTAGTTGCATTTTGTAGCCGTAACAGCTACAGTAGTGAGGCTGCTGTATTTGAATTACGAGTTTCACGGATAAAATAATTTAAACGAATGATATTTAATTTCCCATATTTTAATTAATTGTTTACAGTTAAATTTTAAAGTAAAGCACATAAACTATAGGTAAAAACTACGTTCTTTACATTAGTAGTAACCATTACTTGAAATCATTGTTAATTTATTAAAAATGTTTAATATGAAATTTAAGAAATGCTTGACATTTTTAATACACCTATGGCAGCTACAGTTTATAGCTAGGCAGAGATTTAGGTACAACCGTGGCTGTGACACATACATTTTTCTCTCAGAGTATTCATTTTAAATTACACAATATTTACAATCAAATTAATTAAGTTCATTCTATTTTATAATTGATGTCATGTATATGAATTACTGTTATAAATTATACGGATATTTAATATTTATAATAAATTAATGTAAAATTTTTTAATTTTATGTTATTAATATTAATAAATTTATATTATTACTTCATTCAATAAGATGGTAGGATAACTAATAAAACAACTTTTATGCAAAATTCGACGTTATTTACGAACATAGTCTCCGTCAAAATTGATACATTCATTCCAACGCTTTTCTAACATTTCGATGCCTTTTTTGTCGAATGATTTATCTTTGGCCTCAAAATAGGCCTCAGATTCAGCATTCACTTTTTCATTTGAGTCAAATTTCTTTCCCTAGAATATTCATTTTAGGTTTGCAAACAGGTAGTAGTCGCTGGGAGCCAGATCCGGAGAATACGGTGGATGGGGAAGCAATTCGAAGTGCAATTCGTGCAATTTTGCCGAATTGTTGCAATCGAATTATGACTCATTGAATTGTCTTGGTGAAAGAGCATTTTTTTTTCATTTTGGTTCGTTTTTTCACAATTTCTTACTTCAAACGCAACAATAACGCCATATAATATTCGTTATTAATGATTCTTCCTTTCTCAAGGTAATCAATTAATAAAATACCGTTCGCATCCCAAAATACGGAGACCAAAACCTTACCAGCTGACATTTGCGTGTTTGGTCAATTTGGGCGGCTTTCGACGGTTGCTGTCCGATCAGCTGGCTGCCGATTTGACTCTGGAGTATAGTGATGGTTCCATGTTTCATCCATTGTCGCATACCGCATGAAAAAATCCTTTTTATTGCGCTGAAACAGCTCCAAACAGCGTTCTGAATCGTCGATGCGTTGTTGTTTTTCATCTACTGTGAGCAAACGCGGTACCCTCTTCGAATTGAGCTTTCTCATGAACTAATGTTCATGCAGAATGGTGAATACATTGCCTTCTGATATCTTTAATGTGTCAGCTATCTCACGCAACTTCAATTTACGATCTGCCAAAACTATTTTGTGAACTTTTTTTATGTTTTCAAGAACAACTACCGAATTCGGGCGACCAGAGCGTTCAGCATAATCGGTGTTTGTACGGCCGCGTTTAAAATCAGCAAACCACTTCTCTACCATTTGTCTCAATGGAGCAGAGTCCGAATAACACTAGTCAAGCTATTGTTTTGCTTAAACGGTATTTTTTCCCATTAAAAAGCAATGCTTTATCAACACACGAAATTCAGATTTTTCCATTATTTTGAAAATTACACAAGTAGCGACACTAAAACCACTGTAAGTTGTGAACTAAACGTCAGCTTGTACATGAAATTTTGACACGTATCGTCTGAAGGTTAGTACTTTTTAAAAGTCATATGCATTTGTCAATAGTAGCGCCACAGAGCAGTCATCCTACGAACTTATTGAATGACGTGATAAAATGTCTTATTATATTATAGTCTAGATAATAATTATGAATTACAATCTGAATATAAATTATTAGATAGCACTTAATTTTTCTAATCATACAAATTATTTAACCTCTTGGCTCATTATTGAACATATGGTCCAATAATGAGCTAAATTGTACAGGTTAAAAAAATGTCAATTTTGGTTACATGATACTATAAATATTTTTAGTACAATGTATTATTTTAATAGCTAAGTGCTGAAATCAACCGGTTATGGGAAAAATCCGATTATTTCAAGATTCACGTACATGTTTGAAACTATAAATTATAAGGTACTAATTATAAATTATTAATTACTATAAATTACTAATAAAATCATTTAAATTTTTCTGCTATGAATAGGAGATTCATGGAGTTTCCGGTGTAGCACTGTGTAATTTGTTTACTTTGTTACTTTTGAATAAAGTGTCAAATTTTTTAGAGGCTGTAATTAGATAACGTTTACTATACGTTGTTTATCCTACGTACTATTACTTGATAACTTTTTTAATACCTTTATTTAACATCAACTAAGCGACATTCCATGGTTTTCAAGAGTATATTTAAATATTAAAATTATTGATTCACATCCGTATGACTGCGAAATTAGGAAACAAGTGTGTATCGAACAAGTGCAAAAGAGCATGGAAACTCGACTACGAGAATGCAAATGGAAAAATGAAATTCTTGGATACAACTTTGCTTCCGCCGTTTTCTAATAGATGACTTTAGCGATAATTGGTGGTGGGAATAAACAGAACTAGACGTCATACAATGAGCTTGGGCATTTGTCAACATAGCCCCATCGAAACATTAGTCGATTTGTGTCCGTATTGTTAAGTTATTCTCGATTGAAAATGTCAGTTTACGAGCCAAATTCTCGTCATTTGCGGGAGGTTATAATTTTCTACTTCAATATAAAGAAATCTGCGGCTGAAGCTCATCAAATGCTCTCAAATACTTATGGGGAGACCGCTATTAGTGAAAGAACGTGTCACGAATGGTTTCAACTCTTCATGAACGGTGATTTTGACATCGAATACCGGCATAGCGGTGGAAGAGAGAAGGTTTTCAAAGATGCAGAATTGGAGGCATTACTTCATGAAGACTAGTGTAAAACGCAAGAAGAATTGGCAGGATCATTAGGAGTGACTGAACAAGTCATTTCAAAACGCCTCAAAGTCATGGGAATGATTCAGAAACAAGAAAATTGGGTACAAACACGATAAAGTGATTTTGCAGCATGACAATGCTCAAACCCATGTCGCAATGTCGGTCAAAACTTACTTGGAAACGTTGAAATGGGAAGTCCTATCTCACCCGCAGTATTCTCCGGACATTGCTTCCTCTGACTATCAATTGTTTCGTTCAAAGGCACACGGCCTGGCTGACCAGCACTTACGTTCTTATGATGAAGGCAAAAATTAAATCGATACGTGGATCGCTTCAAAAGATGAGTAGTTTTTTCTACGCGGGATTCGAATAAAACATTGGCTGAGCTACACTTGGCCAATGTAGAAGAAGTGCAAAATTGGTTGGATGAATAATTCCGGTCGAAAGACGCGTCGTTTTAACGTCGCGGTATTCATATATTGCCACAGAGATGTCAAAAATGTGTAGCTAGCGACGGACGATACTTTGATTAAACCATTGTTTGTATTTTTCTTGAAATTTTCCATTTTTCATTGATCATAAAAACCCGGAAACTTAGTTGCGCACCTAGTAATAATGCGTACGAATTCGCCAACTTTGAATTTTGCAGGTCCAGCAATGTTTATGTTACTGTAAACTGTATGTTTAAGTTCATTAAGTTCTGTAAATTCTTTAAGAACTGTAGGTTCCATCTCCTCCGTCTTAGTTGTAACTTCATTTTACTTCATTCCAATCATCCGATGTTTTGTATCATTATATTTACGCACTTTTATATATTTATAATTACCATAAATACTAAACTATATCTACATTTTCTGCTTCAAAGTTCTGTTAAAACGTTCAACAACACTAACTTTCATTGAACTGTACATTGAATAATGATTAATGCTATAACAATGCATCTGCTTATTAAAGTTACATTTAAAAATTCCTTCCCGTCATCAGTTTGAAGATTCTTAATAACACGGCCTTCTTTTAAAATTTTTTTCAAAAGCTTGAGTAAAATTTTTTCCAAATTTTTAAGAACTTGTTCTGCCAAGGCATATTTATTAAAAACGTCGATTACAGTGAGAATGTAGTGATGTTCCGAGTCGAATCATGAATTAAACTTCATATCCACAAAATCGGCCTGCCATAAATCATCCATTACTGTAACGATAACTCCTCGTCTCTTGAAGCTGCGTCTAGCTGGTCGAAAAGTTCCCTTATCAAGATCTCCTTACTCATGATGAAAGCAATTGCACTGTGTACAACTCAAACTTCTCCAATGTATTCTAGACTGGTACTGTTTGTGTAGGGCATTTCCACATGGTACTCCGTTTATAAAGAGGCAATTCCTAGACCATTTCAATTGCTCCAGCGACATATTATCAAATTATTCCCAGCGTAAAATTTCAACACCGCAGGCAAAACATTCCACACGATCTAATTGTCCAGTGTAATAAAATCCACCTGCTGCTAACTCCTGAGGAGTTATATATCTGCAGGACGGGTAGGGGTGAAGCGATGAGACAGTGCATCAAATCAGTTAGCCTGTTCAAACCTGTTAAAGCGTTGCGAAGCGATCCGACAAGTGTTTCAGTTCAAACAGCCTGTTCAAACCTGTTTATGCGTTGCGAAGCGATAAGATAGGTGTATTGGTTCAATCATCCCGTTCAAACCTGTTGAAGCATTACGAAGCGATCCGACAGGTGATTCAGTTCAATCTGCCTGTTTAAACCTTTTAACGCTGTTGCGTAACGACAGGTGTTTCGATAGCAGCCTGTTAAAACTGCTGTGTAATGTAACAATACCCGCTTCTTCAAACTCTTCTATTATCGCCCAAATTTCATTAGTCATTGCATTGTTGCCTGATGTAGTTTCAGCTATCAGCAATCTTACATGATCAACAAGTTCATTTTGATCATTCCACAGTACAGAATCAATTTGATTCTTCATAACTCGAATGACACCTTGCCCAGAAATATTTTATTTCATTGGGCGTAATGATGGTCGTTTACGTATTACATCAGATACAAGTGTTAAAGTCTTTGTTATTAGTTTCTATTTACCACCTTTCGAACCCTTCAGCTGTTCGTTACTTTCATTATTTCTTTGTGCCAAGTTTGTAAAATGAATGATATATTTGTATCTTGTAAAATGAACATCATCATATTTTTTTGGATTTTTCGTGAATATTAACTCCTTACTTATTTCGTGAATACCCCTTCCGTTCCTTTAAACTTTTTAGCAACACCATGTTAGTGGAGTAAATTTATTTGAGCGTCATTATCAAATTGCATTTGTGAATTTCCAAACATCAACTTATTAGTAAGGTCCATAAGTGCGGTCAATTTCTTCAGAATTTTTAAAAAGACGTTTATCATAATCTCTCGTGATCTTTGGTAAGTTTTCTTCAGCCACAACATTAAATGTGTTTGGAGAGTCTTGTGCAATGACGCTTTTTTCAATGTCTTCTGCTCGAATGTTTTTAGACCGACATAGTTCGCTATATCAGGTATGGAAACATGAAATCGGACTTTGTCTGTAAATAATACACGTTTACTGTATGAAAATGATAAAAATATTTTATTCGAAGTATTGCCCATTGCTAGTTATAAATTTTTCCGACCTGTCTGATAATTTGTGGATGCCACGCCATAAAAACTGTTGCTCTTTTGAGGCAAACCAGCCAACGAGCCATTTTCGTATATTTTCGTAAGAAGTGAAGTGCTGCTCAGCAAGTGCGCGTCTAATCGATGCAAATAAGTAGTAATCGGACGGAGCCAAGTCTGGTGAATAAACCGCATGCGAAAGTATTTCCCAAATAAACGCCTCAATCATTTCCTTGACCGGTTTGCTGTGTGTGATGGTGCATTATCATGAAGCAAAATCACTTTGTATTGCTTCTTTTGATATTCTAGTCGTTTTTCACGCAAAGCTTGATTCAAAACGATTATTTGTTGTAGGTAGCGTTCAATATTAACGGTTTCGCCTGATTTTAGTAGCTCATAATAGATCACACACTTCTGACCCCACCAAACACAGAGCATAGTCTCCCGTCTATAGCGATTTGGCCTACATCGATGTAATGATTCGCCTTGAATTACCAATTAACTTTTACGCTTAGGATTTTCGGAATATATCCATTTTTTGATCGCTAGTCACAATTCAATGGAGAAATAAATTTCTTTTGTACCTGGCGAGCAGCATTTCTGCATTTTCTGCATTTTTGCAGCAGCATTTCTGGATCTTTCCCATGGCTTTCAAACGTATGGAGACAGCTTCTCGTATCACATTCAATTGATCCGCGAGTTGTTGCGATTAAGCGTCACCCTCATCCAACAATTCTTGGTATTCGCTGTCTTCAAACTTTTACGGTAATCTTCCACGTTTTTCGTTTCTCACGTCAAAATCGCCAATTTTGAATTGTTTAAATCACAGAAAGCACTGTGATTTACCAAGAACATGCTCACCGTAAGATTCGACAATTATTCGATGCGATTCTGCAGCAGTTTTCTTCAAATGGTAACAGAAAATCAATGCTGTCCGCAAATCGTATTTTCCAGACACAAAATTCGACATGTTCAACGCTATTACAAACTATGCTGTTGTATGAAACTTGTATTGTTGTGAGTTGACAATCTTTGTCAGATGCCAAAACAAGAAAATGGCGCCAATAACGCGTTTGACGGTAACTACATTGACAAGTAGGGCCATCTGTGGGCTAATTCCGGTTTCATATTTACAGACATGGTAGATAAAAATTCTTTTACGTAGTATTAATTAAAAGAATGAATATAAATAGTACACATTTATGTACTGTATGTACTGAAATTGGTATGTACACAAATACTCAAAAAATGAACAAATTAATTGAAATTAATTTCTAAGAATTGTTAATTTAAATAAGATTTCATTAACAATTTCATCATTATCATTAATAAATACTAGGTTAAAGAATTGTCATCTACATTCCAATGTTGATTTATTTTTCGGTTTGTTATATAATTATTACTGTTATAATTATCTTATATAATACAAATATTTTATCTAATGCGTTCATTTATATGTATGTTAAAATAAATTTTATGTTAATAAACGTTTGAAACAGCCAAATAAATTATACATTTTAATAAAATAATACGAATGGTCGAAATTTCCAAACCTTGATACCGCTACGTTTGTTATTCGGTTTATGTGGAGATTACAAACGCATTGTATGAATGCACTTAACGAACTTGTTACACAACTAGCGCGCAATATGAGTCGTGTTGCAACTCTTGGTGCTGGAGAAGAATTAAATGTAGAAATAGTCGAATGGTACATGCCTTTTTATTCACTTAACGAGAGAGTATAGATAGAAATGTTAAAGATAATCGATAAGGGTGAACATTTAACTATGCTTTACCGTACTTAGCAATTATTCGAATTAGCATTTATAGTAATTATTTATTTATTACTACGAAATTTAGTTAGGTGATAAAAACTAGTTCATCCTTAGAGCGACCTCTATATGTAATATTTGGTATGAAGACTGGTGAACCTTCGACAACTACCGATTCAGGTCGATTTAATCAATGTGATTTAAGTAATTTCAAACTTTATCTTAACTCTGAATCATACCCCTATGAAAATTTAAACAATGATTTCTCAAAACAACAAGATTGTGTTTTATATAAAATGTACCTAGATTTTCATAGCTCATATTATGGTCAAACGTTTACGGAAATTCTTATCTTAACCAATAAAAGTTCGAAAGTAATGAACCTCTTGTATGTATTGATGTATCAAGACAAAATGAATCCATCAAATCAGGTCCAGTAGATATAAGAGTTGATTTGGAATTAGCTACAAACAATCCCAAAGATACAAGGGCTTACTGTCTGATAATACATAATCATGTAGTAGAGTAGAGAGCCAGCTGACTGGTCTAACAAAACAAATTTTATAAATAATTCTCAGTTGATATTTGACAGCCAACGAGTATAATCTAATATGCTTGTCTTTGAAGAATCAGAAATCAAGAGACATAACATTAAATTAATGTCTTCGCGGAACATTAAATTTCTCCAGTCGTTGGGTTTGACTGTAGAAAATGGATCCGTTAGATGTTGTTAAGCAGGTGAAATGCACGGAAAGGATAACGCATATTGAATATCATGTTGCTCAACTTTACATTGCATCTTTAAAGGAAGAAAGTGAAGTGCGGATTGGAATACAGCAACAGGACTTGTGCATGAAACCTAGCGATAGTTATCTTGTCTTAAGCCTAGAGTATTCTGAAAATGTGTCAAGTTTTAGTATTGATCAATTAAACACTAATGGATCGATGATTCTTTTCGATAACTTACAGTATGAGTTGAATGGAGTGGAGATTGATAGATATAAAAACCCCGGAATTAGCACTAAGAAAAAGGTGTTCACTACTGCCGACCGAACTTCAAATGATAATTTTTTAGATTCTAAAACCTTTGATTTAAATCCAATTTTGAATTCAACGAAAGGTCAATATCAAATTTCAATACCGCACCTTTTAATATTCGGTGTTTGCGAAGATTAAAAATGTGTCATTCCATATGCTCGTCATGAACTTATTATTAAATTAGCGACCGATTACATGCGCGTTGCTATCTTCAATGCAGGTGAAGATATTGATATAAGAAACATCGACTGGTTTATACCATACTACTCATTAAACGACCGAGAAAAGTTGAAAATGTTAAAGATTCTTGATAATGGTCGACACTTACAATTACCTTTCCGATCTTGGCAATTGTTTGAATCACCATTCATGTTACCAACAACTAAAAATTTTTCTTGGGAGACACAAATGAGCTGAGTTCTGAAACGATCCAGATATGTTATATTTGCAATGCAAACTAAACCTGAAGATCATTATATAGATCCTGATAAATTTAAACAAAGTGGTTTAACAAATTTTAAACTTTATCTAAACTCTGAATCATACCCTTATGAAAATCTAAATAACGACTTTAATACACACATGGTAATTCAATATTAAACAAGGATAGTTTCCGAGATCTCGCACCTCTCGTCTGTATTAAAGTATCAAAGCTATTGTTGAGTATAGCCCGCTGACTAGTATAACTAGGCATTTGGTATAACAATTTACATCAGTCGACATGTCAGCGTTCGTTGATCTGCAAGGATTTAAAGTCGACGATATTGATTTTGTTGTTAAAGAAGTGGCGATTTTGATTAATGATCAAATTGCAACCACCGTTTGATTGGTTGTTACTACCAACGCATCGTAAAAGAGAAGCCATGTAATTGAGATCCAACCATCATCAATTTAGGTGGAATGATGGATATGTACCGTATAAGCGATTAAATACACTTATTTGTAATGTACTTAGAAATATTTCTACGATCTATATTAAGAGATTTGAAAAAAAGTTGTGGTTATGTAATTTAATCAATTTTTCTATTCCGATTGTCAATCTCGAAGATCTCAAATGTGATTTAATACTAAAAAGCGATACTTTAGGATTAAGATGTATTTGCCATCACTATGGTATTTGTGCGCTTAATAATGTTTATAAATTACAAAAATGGTTCAACGAAAAATAAAGGTATCATGTATTTGAAATCATGTTTTATTTGTCGACCCTCCACCTGCTCCTCGATTCTTAACAGACAGGTCGTGACAGGCGATGACGTATGCACCTGCACATCTCATACAGGTCTCGACTAGTCGCGACAAGAGATGACGCATGCACCTGCTCTCATTATCGATAATTAATTATCTCCCCTCGATCTCGACATTAATTAATACTTCTGCCCATAATTATTCTCCATTTGTACTATTACCATATCGGTCGCGACAAGTTCGGTCATACGAACACCTGCACATCTCATTATCGATAATTAAATATCTCCCCTCGATCTCGACATTAATTAATTAATACTTCTACCCATAATTATCTCCACTCGAACTATTACCATACCGGACGCGACAGGTGTGATCATCACGATTACCTGCACATCTCATTATACATAACCTCGAAATATTACCTTATATGTATCTCCCCTCGATCTATTACCGTATATGGCGATCGATCATTGACCTATATTACCTTATATGGATCTACCCTCGATATATTACCTTATATGCCCATCACCTTATATGGATATCCATATATTACCTTATTTGACATCTCAACTTGACCTCTATTACCTTATACGGAGCTAACCTTCTATGGCAATTACCTTATATGACCTTGAGATTATGGTAATTTTCCAGAACCGACCTAGCTACACTACTTACTAGTCTATGTTTCTATGTTTTTATGTTTAAAGAAGTATTTGTGCCCTACAGTATATATAAATGCCCTTTACTATTTAAATTCGGTTCCTGATGAAATACTTTATTTTTATGTATGAAAACAAAATGTTTTAAAATATTATAAAATATTTCCTAAATACTGATCAAATATTATTAATAATATTTCTGCAATATTACTTGGATTATCATTTAATAATGTATATATAATGTTGATATACTATTATTAAATATTTTAACATATTTTATCCATATAATAAATAATATTGTATTAATATTTTATAAATATTTTATAATATTTATAAATATTATGTACTATAAGACATAAATGCAATAAATTTTAAATGCGATACCCAACTTGATCTCCCAATGTCAACGATTACACTATGTAAAATATTAATTATTGTCGAAAAGTGAAAATGTATACTTATTTATTATCATAATTTAAATATTAATTTATTTTCATTAAATTATTAAAAATAAAAACATTAAACATTTCAATACAAATTTTTTCACCTGAATTCTTTAACAATATGGTTTTTAGATCTAGATTTATTGATAAGTTTGATTGTTCTTTTTTTCTAATAACTATATATAAAGAGATTAGTTTACAATTTAATGAGAGTATTACAAATTTGAATACAAATTTATATTACAATATTTAATAATAATTACACCTTAAATAAAATAAGTGGATTGAAGAAAGTAATTTTTTACTAATAAAATATTTTAATGAGAATATAAATATATAGAAAATATTTAATATTAATCAAAATCATACAC
>JABFPR010000174.1:0-13279 GCA_022817345.1 Neoscelio sp. ZL-2020
ACAAATAGACACTTGTGCAATTAGATGTTTCATAAAATTAATGAATACACGCATTCTAATAATATTACACAAGTAGATATTCGAATAATAAACAAATTTTGTATGATGAAAGGCGATTCTTTATTTCGACAAATTTCGCAGAACGTACATCGAAAAGTACAAAAAACAACCCAGTATAAATACGGGAGACGAATCAATGTCGTCTCCCGTATTTATCTGTGCTCAGATATTCCGCGAATATATTTCTATGCCGGTCCGCCATTTGAAATTCGCCGATGCGTCGAGCTATAGACCGTTTAAAACGCCCGGAAAGGGAGTTCATCGTGCGGTGCTCCAATATCTGTGGAAAAAAAAGGTAGATTGTAAATAATAATATACTGGGGTGTGATATTCCTGTTTTAAAGAAAAGGAATACTTACTCCCTCGTTCAACATCTGGACCCATATTGTGGTGCCCTTCCCCATCAATATGGCGTCCCTCTCTATGAGGTACTGGACCATGATTCGGTCCTCTAATACCGTGAACGGGGGACTGAAAAATAAACATACAACAATAATTATAAATACGTTTGTTATGTTAGAAACACAATACGTGGTTTGATAAACTCACATGTGTCGAAAAGCCAGTTGTTGTGCGGCGCTGCTGGCACGAAATTCCTCCAAAAGCGTTTCCAGGTCTTTTCTGTAAAAATAAAAAATTTTAAAAATGTCATAAATTGTCACAAAAACATTGATTTATTATAAAATATGCTGTAAACTTACTGCTCATCTATCTCGACCTCGGCAGCGGCGACGGGGGCGGCGGGGGCGGCCTCGGCAACCGAGCCGACGACATCCGCTGCGGGGGAGGCTGGGGCGGAGGGGACTGCGACGGCGGCCTCTCCGTCAGGGCCAACAACATCTGCGGCGGGTGCCGCCTCCTCCTTATCAACGCCAACTTCTTCGGCGGCGGGGGTGGCTGTGAACATCCTGGAAAAAAAATTAATTAACAAATTAATCGACTCAACAAAGAAAATGCTTGTTAAAAATTAATTAACAAGCCTCGACTTAACAAAGTTAAACTTTGTTAAGTCGAGGCTTGTATGGTCTTTAAGGTTTGTCGTGTTTGTACGGTCTCTGGGTGTTAAGGTAAGGTTGGTAAGGTTAGTAAGGTTAGTAAGGTTAGTAAGGTCACCAAGGTTTGTCGGGGCGGGAGAGCCTACATGTTAAAATTCAGTCACGTCACTAAAAAACGTCACGTCACTTCACCGCGTACCTAACCTACCACAACGACGCACTTTACCTTTTCAGCTTTCAACTCGCGATGTAAATAATATAAATATAACGCGGAATATCCACCGATTAAAAACCGTTTAAGAAAAAAGCGAAACGAAACACCGAAAAGACCGAACGGACAAAACACTATCGAGAAAAAACGACGCGAAAAAAACATTTAATATACGATTCACTATACCGAAACAACAAAACGCTTTAAAACAAAAAACTAAAAACACGACACCGTTCATCAATTCGTATATACACATACATATATTACGTAATCGATTTGAAATCAAAGAGATTTAATGAAAATATACTTACATTTTTCTTCTCGTATTGGTATCGACTTATTGGTAACGCGCGACGATGCACTTCAATCGACTCCTTAACGGGAAATGATTAGCAATGGCGATCAATCGAAATACCGGAAAAAAAAACAATTGACATCGCAATTTCACGGTATTCAACTGTTTCCGTATGACCAAGGTTTGTAGGGTCTCTAAGGTTTCTAAGGCTTCTACGATATCCACGGTTTCTAAAGTCACTCTTCCATATAATCCCATATCAATCGATAAGTTACCGACGAATCAAACATATATTTCTTTGTAACTTTGGATCTTCAATTTAGCGAGTATTTATAATATTAATTACAACAACATTAATAATTCGTTATTTTTAGCATTAAATCCTCGGCTAATCGTTTAATTGTTACTTTAAAATATAAATACACTTTTAAGTACGCTTTCTGTGTAGGTATTATTTGCAATACACCATGCATGAGATAAAACTTGTGTCTTGTAACCAGAGATAAATGAAATACTTTCCGATGACTCGTGATTTATATGTATGAAGTACATTCAAATACCTCCTCGGGCTCAGTCGAAAAGTAACCGACTTAAACTTCGATGAGCTTTAAACTTCGTTTTAAAGCTCCTTAAAACTACGTTTCAGTTTCAGTCAGGGGGCTCCGCCCCCCGAACCCCCCGCCAGGGCTTCGCCCTTGGAACCCACCCGGGGCTGCGCCCCTGGACCCCCTGCGCCCCCCAGCCAGGACCGCCCCCACCAGCCGCCGTGCGAGGGATGAAAAACCTGTGCAAAAAATCATGATAATCGCCGGAACAACAATTGTTTTCCGTATGACAAAGGTTTGTAGGGTCTGTAAGGTTTCTAAGGCTTCTACGATATCCACGGTTTCTAAAGTCACTCTTCCTTATAAACACATATCAATCGAAAAGTTACCGACTACCGAAATTGGCTGAAATTTAAGCGGTGGATATACCATCGCTTAACCTTCAATCCGGCATGACTCACACGAACCAACGCGCCTCTTTGTTTGAACGTGCCCAGGCGGGCAGCATCTTACAATAATTCAACCGCTTATATCTTTGAAAGTTTTACACGGATTTTGCAGAAACTTGGCGGGTGGACTCCCCTTGAGGTGCCGAACGTGAATCCATTACTACATTTTGACTTTACGATCTTTCGTTTCTATGGTTTCTAAGGTTTTTATGGCCTCTAATGTTTCTCAGGTTTGTTAGGTTTCCAGGGTTTCTAAAGTATCTCTTCCTTATAATCCCATATCAGTCGATAAGTTATGGACGAATTTGGCTGAAATTTAAGCGATGGACATTCCCTCGCTTACCCTTCACTCTGCCATGACTCACAAACCTACCCGCCTCTTGGTTTCGCCGTACCCAGGCTTGCAGCATGTTACAATAATTCAACCTTTCATAACTTTGAATGTTACAGACGGATTTGGCTGAGAATCGGTACGTGGACTCCCCTTGAGGTGCCGAACGTTAATCCATTACTACATTTCGACTTTACGGTCTTTCGTTTCTATGGATTCTAAGGTTTGTATGGTCTCTAAGGTTTCTCGGGTTTCTAAGGTTTGTATGATCTGTAAAGTTTGAAAGGTCTCTGCGGTTTCTAAGGTTTCTCGGGTTTGTATGGTTTGTACGGTCACTAGAGTTTTTAAGGTTTGTACGGTCTCGAAGGTTTCTCGCGTTTCTATGGTTTCTAAGGATTGTAGGGTATGTATATATAGAAATTATAAACTTTTTTAAATATTATATTACATTACATTTATTAAATGAAAACAATTACAATTATATATACAAAATAACACTCAATTTGGTTTGCCATATCGGTCAGTGTTTATGTAGATGTGAAACGCGATTTTTTCTTGGGCGCTCATGTTGAACGTATGTATGTTCGGAAGAATCTTCTTTTTGAATCGCCCCGACAGCGAGTTTTTGGTGCGATGTTCCAAAATCTGTGGAAAAAAACGAACATTTTAAAATATTAAGAGTGACATTCCTTTTTAATATACAAGCGTACTTACTCCCTCTACGAGCATCGGGGCCCAAATAAGGGTGCCCTTTCCCAACAAAATGGGATCTCTCTCGATTAGGTATTGCACCATAATCGATTCCTCCAGACACGTGAGTGGAGGACTGAAAAAAAACATAGTCCATTACATATAAGTTATTTGCGTTATAAGAAAATATGTGGGTATTAAAACTAACGTGTTTCTTTTTGGCAGTGTATCTGCCTCGCTCCTGGCTTCCAATTCCAGGTTTCGAATTTACGGCCTTTCGTTTACATGGTTTCTAACGTTTGAACGTTCACGGAGGTTTCTCAGGTTTGTACGGTCTCCAGGGTTTCCAAAGTCACTCTTACTTATAAACCCGTATCAGTCGATAAGTTATGGACGAATTTGGCTGAAAATCCGTACGTGGACTCCCCGTGAGGTGCCGAACGTGAATTCCATTACTACATTTCGACTTTACGAAGCAACACTAAGCTCAGATGCAACACTAAGCTCAGATGCAACACTAAGCTCAGAAACAACACTAAGCTCAGAAGCGACACTAAGCTCAGAAGCAACACTAAGCTCAGAAGCAACACTAAGCACAGAAACAACACAAAGCTCAAAATCAACACTAAGCACAGAAACAACACTAAGCTCAGAAGCAACACTAAGCTCAGAAGCAACACTAAGCTCAGAAGCAACACTAAGCTCAGAAACAACACTAAGCTCAAAATCAACACTAAGCTCATAAACAACACTGAGCTCAAAATCAACACGAACTGGTGTCGAATTTTTTTTTTCCCCCCTCAAGATTTATACGTATGATGTTCCATCGAATACCGCCTCAGATTTTGTCCTATCAACCTATGGATTGTAAAATAAATGTATTATCACGAACACATTATATACAGCCAGATTTCTTAACTGTATTTACTTTACATGAAAATTTGTTCTTAGAAGTTACACTTATAAAAATGTATTTTTCATGAAACAGGATTTTCATGTATTTCTTTGTTTCAAATTATTTATTATAAATTAAATAGTTAATTGTTGGATTAAAATATATATATATATTTTAAAATACGCTTTCTACGTAGCTATTGTTTCTAATATGACTTGCATTAGATAAATATTGCGCCTTGAAACCGGTTATAAATGAAATACTTTCCGATGGCTCGTGATTTATATGTATAAAGTTCATTCGAATACCTCCTCGGGTTTCCTCCTATCTACCTATGGATTGTAAAATATATTTATTATGACGTACACGTAATATACACCCAGTTTTCCTAATTGTATTTAATTGCCATAAAAAATTGGTATTTAAAAGTACACTTATAAAAATGTATTTTTCAGGGAAAATGATTTTCATGTACTTTTTTCTTATAAATTATTTATTCTAATTGATTTAGTTAATTTGTACATTAAAATATATATATATACACTTTAATGTACGCTTTCTGTGTAGGTATTATTTGTAATACAACATGCATGAGATAAAAATTGTGTCTTGTAACCAGAAATAAATGAAAGAATTTCTGAAGGCTCGTGATTTCGATGTACGATGTCCCTTAAAGTAAAGCATCATATATTTCCCCATAGCCATATATATTCTAAATTATCTTTATTATTAAACATACATAATAAATAGACAGCATTTGTTATTGTATTTACATCGTAATAAAATTTCATTTTGAAAATACAATTATAATTATATATATTTATGAAGAAACACGATTTACACGTACATCTTTGCTAAAAATAATTTTTTATAAATGTTACGATTACGAATTCAAACATATATTTCGGTAACTTTGTATCTTCAATTTAGCTAGTATTTATAATATTAATTACAACAACATTAATAATTCGTTATTTTTAGCATTAAATCCTCGGCTAATCGTGTTTCTTCAGAAATATATTTTTATAATTGCATTTTCAATATTAAATTTTAGTCTGATGTAAATACTATTACAAATGCTGGCTGTTTATTATGTATGTCTAATAATGAAACTATTTTGGAATCTGTAGAAAATCACGCGCCATCGGGAACTGTGTGTACCAATGTTGTTTTACAACTTGTCTTAAGTAGCAATGTATATATGATGTAACGTTATAAATACTAGCTACATAGAAGATACCAACTTACTGAAATATATTTGCAAATTAAAAATGTAATTACAACGATACAAATAAATTATTTTAAACAAAGAAATACGTGAAAATGTGAAAGGGTCACGATTCATCGCCGGTTGATGTACATAATATTGTAATATAAATATAAAAACAAGGTTTTCCATTACCGGACGGACGCTAGGTTAATAATAATTAATAAAACGCATAGTTTTTTATTATAATTAATGAACATTTATTTTCAGAAAATACAAACAACTGTATTATTTACATTTTCCGTCATTGTACATTCCCTTGGGGTTCGATTTATTTAACACTAAAATTCCCTTCGTTTAGATAGAATTTTACCGATAAAAACGTCGCTGAAAATCATCTTGAAAGTCGTCTGGCTTGTCCAATTATCCTTCGACAACATCGTCGTTTTGTTACAACTTCGTTTTAAAGCTCCTTAAAACTAACTTTCAGTTTCAGTAAGGGGGCTCCGCCCCCCGAGCCCCCCGCCAGGGCTTCGCCCTTGGAACCCACCAGGGGCTGCGCCCCTGGACCCCCTGTGCGCCCCAGACTGGACCGCCCCCACCGGCCGCCATGCGAGGGATGAAAAACCTGTGAAAAAATCATGATAATCGCCGGAAAAGCCGGCGTCAATTTTCTTGAAAAATTAACGATTTTGGACCGTATTCTTCTCGAAAAACATCACCTTAAGATCATCGTAAACGTGTCCAGTGGAATCGAAAATAAAAAAATCACCAAAAAAGTTACCAACATTTAAAACACTATAACATAAAACTATGGGCAAATGCTCGGACACGTGTCGAATATCTGTCGACGTTCCACCCAATAGCGTGTCCAGTTTAATCTAAAATAAAAAAATCACCAAAAAAGTTACTAAATTTTAAAACACTATAACCTAAAACTATGGGCAGATGCTCGGACACGTGTCGAATATCTGTCGACGTTCCACCCGATAGCGTGTCCAGTTCGATCGAAAATAAAAAAATCACCAAAAAAGTTACTACAATTTTAGACACTAACGCATTAAACAAAATTATCAAAAATATCAAAACTTACGACATAACATACTAACTTTTAAGGTTTTTCCGATAAAACAATAATGTATATTTTTGTTACTAGGTAATACTGAAATCTTTTTTGAGTGTTCGTAAAATTGTTCGTCTCTTTCTATCTTGTTTTCATAAAAATAGACAAGATAATTTCTATTATTCAAGACATTAATATTATCAAATCCATAGGTTCAGAGGACCTATTGATTTAATAATATTAAATCAATAAGTGCACGTAATTTTTATGTAATATTTGTGGCTCTATTTCATTTGTATTTTACATTTATCTTCAATTATTACTATTATTACTATTTTTGTTACTAGGTAAAACTGAAATATTTTTTGAGTGTTCGTAAAATTGTTCGTCTCTTTCTATCTTGTTATCATAAAAATAGACAAGATAATTTCAGGTTATATTATTAAAATGTCCGATGCATCAACAATAAGTACGCTTCGTAGATTATTTATTATAGAAAATTCGAAATTATATTACATTGATGGATATGAATGATGAAAATCAAAATATAATTTATTATAAACATAAATAAGATTTTGAATTTAAGCAATTAATGAACCCGAGAATTTGTTCTTTTAATCGACAATGATTCAAAACTATTTTTAAGGTTAGCATGTATGGATGTATTTTTTAATTATATATTTTTGTATTAAGGTTTAGGTATTTAATTGTAACAATAAATAATATATATATATTAGAAATTACTCTTCCTTTGCAGGTATTATTTAAATAAGAATGTTTATAATGTTTGTGCGATACAAGTTTGTAAATAATAAGTCAACGTTCTATAAAAACGTTCTATAAATAATTCTAATTGAAAATATTATTTAATCAAAAATAAATTTAAATCAAATTTGCTTTAGAACAACACTGTCGCCTAAAGTTAATGCAATATACAATCCGATGTATATATCAATTCTAATTAAAAATATATAATATAATCCAATGCATAAGTTGTTATTAAAAAATAAGATGCGGTATACCATGGACATTATACGTCATAATTATTAACATTAAAATTTAATGTGTTTTTCAATTGCTGGCAAGATGATATTTGTACGTAATTGAATTTATATTTAAAAAAATAACGAAATACAAATGTAATTGGAATATGTATATATTATTAAGTTAAATAGTAAATGTAATAAATTGAAATTTAAAATTTTGATTAAATAAATTGCTGAAAATGATAAATCTTCAGAAATACATTTTGATAAATGTACCTTTGAAGATAAATGTAAAATACAAATGAAATAGAGCCACAAATATTACATCAAAATTACGTGCACTTATTGACATTAATATTATAAAATCCATAGGTTCAGAGAACGAGATCGTAACCAGGATTCAAAGGAACGTGATGCGTACTTTGTCGAGGAACCATTGGCAATGGGGTTTTACAACTTGTTTTAATTGACAAATGTTTGTACGATGGTAAGAAGACAACGATTAATCGGCAAACGACATACAAAACAATAATTAATTGTATTTTGTTAAATTGTAAATTAATTAAAACATAATAAATTTGTTATTGAAAAAATAGTTGCAATTGGAAATATTATTTAATGAAAAATACATTTATATCCAAGTTGCTTTAAAGCATAATTGTCACCTAAAGTTTATACAGTACACAATCCGGTGTATATATCAATTCTAATTAACAATATATAATATAATCCAATGCATAAGTTGTTATTAAAAAATAAGATGCGGTATACCATGGACATTATACGTCATAATTATTAACATTAAAATTTAATGTGTTTTTCAATTGCTGGCAAGATGATATTTGAACGTAATTGAATTTATATTTTAAAAAATAACGAAATACAAATGTAATTGGAATATGTATATATTTTTAACTTAAATTCTAAATGTAATAAATTGAAATTTAAAATTTATCTGAAATAAATTGCTGAAAATGATAAATCTTCAGAAATACATTTTGATAAATGTACCTTTGAAGATAAATGTAAAATACAAATGAAATATAGCCACAAATATTGCATAAAAATTACGTGCACTTATTGACATTAATATTATCAAATCCATAGGTTCAGAGAACGAGATCGTAACCAGGATTCAAAGGAACGTGATGCGTACTTTGTCGAGGAACCATTGGCAATGGGGTTTTACAACTTGTTTTAATTGACAAATGTTTGTACGATGGTAAGAAGACAACGATTCATCGGCAAACGACATAGAAAACAATAATTACTTGTATTTTCTTAAATTGTAAATTAATGAACAAATAATAAATTTGTTACTGAAAAAATAGTTGCAATTGGAAATATTATTTAATGAAAAATACATTTATATCAAAGTTGCTTTCAAGCATAATTGACACCTAAAGTTTATACAGTACACAATCCGGTGTATATATCAATTCTAATTAACAATATATAATATAATCCAATGCATAAGTTGTTATTAAAAAATAAGATGCGGTATACCATGGACATTATACGTCATAATTACTAACATTAAAATTTAATGTGTTTTTAAATTGCTGGCATGATGATATTTGAACGTAATTGAATTTATTTTTTAAAAAATAACGAAATACCAATGTAATTGGAATATGTATATATTTTTAACTTAAATTCTAAATGTAATAAATTGAAATTTAAAATTTATCTGAAATAAATTGCTGAAAATGATAAATCTTCAGAAATACATTTTGATAAATGTACCTTTGAAGATAAATGTAAAATACAAATCAAATATAGCCAAAAATATTACATAAAAATTACGTGCACTTACTGACATATATATTTTAAAATCCATAGGTTCATAGGACGAGATCGTAACCAGGATGCAATCAAAATTTAATTTGAATATATATATAGGAAAAAAAGGGTTTACATTTAAATCATAATAAACTAAACACTTTTTTGAAAATCACAACGGTGTTTTATTCATTTCAGAAATAAAATATTACAAACATTTTAAAAGTCACAAAATTAAAAATTAAGTTTAAGTTTTAAGTTTTACGTTTAAACAAAAGATCCGCGACCACGACCGCGACCACGGCCGCGCCCTCCTCGGCGCCGTCCGCCGCGTCTTCCTCCTTGGCGGCGATCCATCGCATAAAAATCCGTTACTAAAGCAACAAACGCCTCTCGACGGCGCCTTTGCCATGTATTTCTATTGTAGCGGCGACGAGGACGTATTATTTGCTGCATTGGTTCCCCTTCTGTAAGAAATTTAACATTATTGAAACACAATTATTTAGTTACAGTAAATAATTAATTTTATATGACAATTTTATTACCATTTGCCACCTGAGGTGGACGTGCGAGCGGGGCTGTACCTTCCACCTGAGATGATGGACCTTGGACCTGAGCGGATTGACCTTCGCCCTGAGATGATGGACCTTGGACCTGAGCGGATTGACCTTCGCCCTGAGATGATGGACCTTGGACCTGAGGTGATTGACCTTCGACCTCAAATGATGGATGTTCGACCTCAGATGATGGACCTTCGACCTGCAAGGATGATGGACTCTCTTCCTCGACCTCTTCGTAATGTTCGATGCAGCAAACATTTGCTATGTCACGGCGCATTTGTCCCTCTGCTTGGCGCCTACGTATTTCAGCGATGAGCATCTCCTGGCTGTAATCCATGAGCTGTTGAAAAATTAAATGATTAACATTAGTAAATTTGAATTACAAAAATGGATATACTTACTTGAAGGTGGGCTCGTTCCCGCGATTCCTCGTCGTTTATTTGTTGTTGCGGTACTTCGTCGTCGGACATCTGAAAAATGAACAAATAAATATTATAACAAGTTATAAAATAAATATTATAACTACGAAAATTTTAAGACAAACGTTTAAACATATACTCTCTCTCTCTCTCTCATTCAGTATGCCGATGTACCGCGCAAATTGCGCGGTGGATCGGCGCAATAACACACACTCGACCTTGTTAAGAAAAATAAATCACCTTGAGAAATCCACAAAATCAAATTATTCGAAAAGACAAACTTTTATGTAAAAACTTTTATTATAGAAAAGCAAAACTAATCTATTAAGAACGATAATCAAAATTACTTTGATCCACTTTTGAAAAATATTCCCAAAATAATTTATTGAGAACAATATTTTATTCACTCGCGTAATAATTCAAACGCTTATTTTTAATAGCGTACGTTCTTTTCTATAGCAACAACGAGAATGAATGCTTTTGCATTCGACTTGCCGGCACAGGCGAAGAATCGAAACATTTGAATTCAAAACAATTTAATTCAAAACAATTGGAAAATCTGCATCCGATTGGTCGACGGTAATAACAGCAAACTTTGAATAATGTTTGATATTTTTATGACGTTATTCAAACAAAATTCACTTATATTCCATAATTTAAATATTTATAAACATTTTAACATTTAATTAATCGTTTTTAAGCTCCTTAAAACTAACTTTCAGTTTGCACTTTGTTCGTCGAAATTCACCAAAAAAGTTACTAAATTTTAAAACACTATAACATAAAACTATGGGCAAATGCTCGGACACGTGTCGAATATTCGTCGATGTTCTACCCGACAGCGTGTCCAGTTTAATCTAAATTAAATAAATCACCGAAAAAGTTACTTAAATTTAATTTTGCGACGTTCTACCCAATAGCGTGTGCAGTGTAATCGAAAATCAAAAAATTACCTAAAAAGTTACTACATTTTAAAACACTATAACATGAATAAACTATGGGCAAATGCTCGGGGACACGCTGTGTCGAATATTTGTCGACGTTCCACCCGATAGCGTGTCCAGTTTAATCGAAAATCAAAAAATCACCAAAAAAGTTACTAAATTTTAAAACACTATAACATTAAACGATGGGCAAATGCTCGGGGACACGTGTCGAATATTTGTCGACGTTCCACCCGATAGCGTGTCCAGTTTAATCTAAACTAAATAAATCACCCAAAATATTCATTCAGTTTTAATTAACATAAATATACCAACTATCGTCTACACATTATTCTAAACTCATTAAAAATCCAATAAATTTCTATCACTTAAATTAGACCACAATGAACAAAAAATAAGATCAACGTTACGTTGTACCTTAATCGCTTTTCGTCGTCGCAAGGATGGCAGGAAAGCGAACACTTGTATCGAGATTCCATTTTTAGTCGCATGGAATTTCAACCCAGAATCTTGCACTCTTCATCGGAATTTGATTGGTCGGTCTTATATGTATTTGAAACTAAAATTTATTATTAATCTTTGGAATTGAAACAATTCAAACTGTCAGATAGAAAAAAAGATCAAAAAGAAACGATATGAAATCTACCGCAAATGTCAACTGAAAAAAACAATTAGTCTATGCGACGTGTCAAATTGTTCTTGACAGAATCACCGTTCTGTCGAATTATTTTCCACGATTCAAGTCTAGAATAGTTCCTCAAAATGTCATTCGACGAACAATTGATTCAAAAATTGACTTCTTTCAAATTTGACACATTAAATTTCTCTGTCAACCAGTTAGTTCAACCTTCTTTAAAATTCACTTAAAAAATGTGTGCTTCGCAGTTTGTTATCCTAGACAATTGTGTTTCCACATATTTCATGAAACAATTCTTTTGACAAATTTTGTCTACACCAACTTGATATAAAAATGTCACGAATCGACTCTAATATATAAATTTGACATATTTATGACATATTATAATTATCCTTGTTAACTGCACAGAGTTGAAAAATTGAATGAAACTAAGCTAATGGTCATTTAACTTTGAACCTTTCCTTCCAAATTTGTTCTGCCAAATGCTAATGAAGAATGAAAGTGTAACAAACTAGATAAAATTCATTCACACTTTTCTAGATGAAATACGTTGCAAAAGATCGGCTTCATGAATAAGAACAAAGGTGCGTTTAATTAGCGCGCTGCGCGTTTAATTTTGCCGAACAATCATGTTTTGCTTGCGAAAAAGCCGAGCGTGCGAATTAGCCGTGTACCGATGCGCGCGACTTGCTGTCAAAATAATACGGCAACGTGAAAGTCTTGACGTAATAACCCTTCGTTCTCCTTACCGTACGCACTTTAATTAGAACATTGTGTAACGTGCTCGAGATTCAGCAAGCACATGCATCAGCAATTGAGCATACATCAACGCCTCTTTACTCTTATCGATTCATTACTTTTTATATCATAATTGCTCCTCCTACCAAGGTAAACGTGTTTTCCTATAATTAAGCAAAACTTAATGATGCCCCAAATATTTGAAATCCGATCACGTCTCTTCTTTTCTATTTACAAGTTTATGCCGATTCGTCGTACTATTAAATCACTGATCTGTCACAATTAAATTCTTCCACTTAAACAATTAAAACGCATTGCGAAACGATCAACAGTAAGAATAATAAAACTTTTATTTATCACTTTTTTGTGAGTATAACAATACTATTGTTATTCTCCTAATTCTCCTTCTATAAGTGTAAAATGTGATATATGTTCAGACATTTTGGTCATATTCTTTTCCACGCTAGAGATA
>JABFPR010000175.1:0-13271 GCA_022817345.1 Neoscelio sp. ZL-2020
TCATCCACCGGTTTCGGATTATTACAAATGTAATTTAATAATTATAAATTATAAATACACTTCGGAGTAAAATAACATGGTTGCCAGATTTTATTTACATTATGATCAATTTGGCATAATTGTCACTTTTCCGTAGTTCACATAGTTTATTACCTTCTAGAATTTTGGTAGGATGAAAATCTGTAGATGAAAAATACTCTAAATAAAAAATAGTTTGAGTAGTGTCAACTGATACTTTCATTTGTCAAATTGGAGTAACATTTTTGAGTAGCGTCGAATAATACTTTCCTGGTTAAAAAATTGTATTAAACCCTATTGAAATTCCAATTGAAAATTAGTGGGAAATAGAACAGTTCCTGATTACGTAATAGAAATTAATAGTGATTTACCCTATAGATAGTATATAGGGTAATAGTGATTTAAAATAGATGTGATTTTAAATCTATAAAAAGAAGACAATTTATATTATACAATTTTTACAACGTGAGGCAGTAATTGATATAAATATTTGATCTCACCTCTATTTTAAACGAAAATGAGTAAAATTGATAAATAGTATAATCAACATTTCCTATATCATTCTTCTCCGTATAATAAACATGTAAACTTATAATTTAAAAAAAAACCCACGTAAAAATAATTTTTGTATTAATATTTGTAGGAACAACACATTCATAGATGTGGTTTTGAAATTTACTTTAATCAGAAGAAGTAGAAAAATGTTAAAAGTAGAATATACATATTTATATATAGATCAAGATATATCATCTTGTCACTCAATAAATCAATATGGAATCAACATATTTTTATATCATCTTTATGTTTCCGCAATGCTGCCAAGATAGATGAGAAAATTGCAATCAAGGTTTTTGCTAACTGCCTGGGCTGTTGGGGATACACTTACGAGAGCAACATAATAATTTAAATGGAAACGTTAAAAACTTCTGTTTCTATTATTTTCTATTTCTATTGTTTTAAATAATTCACTTAAATTAGAATGAATCACAGCTTTTTTCAGTATTGTCGATTAAATTTAAAACATTCCCACTATATTTATGTCCGAAATCAACAATTTAAGTTAAAGTCACATAAACATTGGAAATTTATTTTTTCATATCTGTAAACTACATTTTTTTCTGATTCGTAGAATAAGCATATATACTATTATGAAACGATATTTGTTTTCTATGTATAAACATTTCTTTTCACGTAAATAAATTTAAATATTCTTAGTAAGTATACAATAGAACGATATTATATTAATATTTATGATGATTAATATTATTTTAAATAGAAATAAAATAGAAATATGAATCAAAATGTATTACGTAAAAATGAATCTTTTGTTTTTCGAATGCAACATATGAATTATGAATAAAGTCGAGTTTTCATTAAATAAACCATTATTAATGTACAAAATAATTATATTAATTTAATTAATTTAGAATAAGTTGACGTATATTGTTAGTATTGTACATATTTATGATTACTTAATTTATAATTAACAATTTAGGCTTATGTCAAAAAGACTTCCTCTCTCCCTCTCTCTATTTCGTCCTTGGATTCCCTTTCACTTTTATATGTTTTCTATTCCTTCTTTTTCTTATTATTTTCGAAATTACTCACAATCCTACACTTTTCTCTGAATGGCAACTTCATTAACGCTACAATCTATTTTACCCTCATGTACTTTACTACCATCCGCGTTTTATTCGACTGCTCACATGACGGCCTATTTCGACAATTTCCATAATTTTATCCACATTTTCTACAACAGGTCTTCTAACGCGTCGATGAACCACAATTGCGCATTATTGGCTGTTACAGTATCAGTATCATACACATCATTCACAATTTGAGCCGCTTTACTTGCATTTTCTCCTTTATCAAAGCAAAATTGTAAAATATAGCGAATTTTCTTTTTGTTTACCTCCATATTTGAAGCACTATAAATTGAAACTAAATCAACCAATCACGAAACTGTCAAAGAGTGTTTTTTAGTACACATTCCAACCTTTCAAATGAATATTTTCTAGACCCTGTGCGATCTATGTATCACGAGATATGTACCACTAAAGCCATCTAGCGAAAAAATAATGTATTACTTTTTCCCCAATCTAATATGTTAACCAGCCACTCAGTTTGAAAACGTGTAAAATTCTGACATTTAACATATTAAAATGTCGTACAATCCCTATTCAAATATATTATTTTGTATTTTAATGAAACATTTTAATAGGAACAGTGTTAAATTTTAATATGTTAAATGTTAAAATTTTACGCGTTTTCATGCGAATTGCCAGTTAACATATGAAATACGAATTTCTATTACTATTTTTCTCACAGTGTATATACGTCCAAGTGGAATCTGAGGAACTTTATTTATAAGAATTTATTTTTATACTTCAAATGAACTTTTTACAACTTCATTTAAAATAAAAAAATCTATTTCATTGTATTACGTCAAATATCGGTTTAATTAACAGAGATGTTGAAATATAATCATTATAGATTTATAGACTGAGAAAATATTATTAAATAAATTGTAATGTATTATTACGGAAAATTTATATAGTAACTTATATTAACTATAAATGTGAGATCATATTGTAAAATTTAATATGAAAGCAGTACTGTTTGCTATAAAAATTATACATTATGTTGCTTTTCATATTAAATATTACAATGTCAGCTAATAATAATGGTTAATTTAGTGACTGTACAACACTTTTCCAATGAAACTACACTTTTTTTCAATAAAATTTTGCTCTGTGTACCGTATTCATATGTTTACAAATTTACGGTATAATAATTGTTAAAACTATATAAAATCAACAAATCAAGAGCTTGTGCCTTGAGACACAAGGTACTGGGTTACCTTGAGACGCATGAAATGTCTAGTGTAGAGAAGGACGTCTTGAAATCACCGGATAATAATTCTTAATGTTTTAATTGAAAAACCACATTTAAATTGGGAGAATCGTAAAAAATGTTTAATTCAAAGTATGCATCATCGCTAGCTATAGATTTTTCCCATATTTCGGCCGCTTTGAGAATGCCTTGCCAGTAAAAGTATTCCTCATTTGATTGTCGATCCATTGAACAAGCCACCTTTTAACTTCTTCGTAATTGCTCAAGTGTTCCTTGGAAAGTCCGTGTGTCATCGACGAAAACAAGTGGTAGTCGGAAGGAGGAGCAAGGTCTGGTGTATAGGGCGGGTGCGGCAAAAGTTCCCAGCCAAGTGCAGAAATCGTATCTTTGACCTGTGTGTGATGGTGCTGCAAATTCACTTTTCCGTGCCTTCGAGCACATTCTGGTCGTTTTTCGATCAATACATAGTTCAAATTGATAATTTGTTATCCGTAGCGAGCTGTATTAAGTGTTTCACCAGGATTTAGTAGCTCATAGTACATTAAATTTTGCTGACCCCACCAAATGCACAGTATTGTGTTCTTTCCGAAGCGATTCGATTTTGGGGTCGATGTTGATGGTTGTCCTGGTAAAACCCATGACTTTTTGCGTTTCGGGTTCTCAAAATATATCCATTTTTCATCACCAGTCAAGATCCGATACAATAAAGACTTTCTTTCAAAGCGAGGAAGCGGAAGCTCGCACACCGTTTTTCGCTTTTCCATTTGTCTTTCGTTCAATTGATGTGGTACCAATTTCCTGCATTCTTAAACTTTCCTATGGCAAACAGACGATCAGAAATGGTTTGTTGACCAACATTTAACTTTCCTGCCAATTGTTGTTGTGTTTGAGTAGCGTCTTCATTCAACAATGTTTGCAATTCGGCATCTTCAAATTTGTTAGATTGACCTGGTCATTTTTTATCATTCAAGTCGACATCACCACTTTTGAATCGTCTAAACCAACGTACTCAAGCGTCTTGCGTTGAGACATTGTCGCCTTAAGTTTCTACAAGTATACGATGGCTTTCACTCGCGATTTTCTTTTGATTTAACAAGAAAAGCAGTACGTGCCGCAAATGCTCTTTATTTGTCTCGAACCTCGATACGTTACCACATGAAAAAAATATGATGCTAACTCGTAAACTTTTAAACAACTATGGCGTTTTAAAGGCTGCTGTCATAGCAACAAAATGGCACATCAGTTAATACTGTGAACCGCCTCTTATTTCCAATGCCATCTCTTACAAAAATTAATAATTATTAATCGGTAGATTTCGTAATTACGTAAAAGAATTAGAATCTTCGTTGTTAAAACATTATATTATTTATAATGACGACTACTTTATATTCATTGGTAATATTAAAAATTTATTATAAACCATCAAATAAAAACTATCTTAAATGACAAACAACATATCGTGAATAAGTATACGCATTATCAAAATTAAAATAACAAATGTTCAATATCTATCGAGTTGTTATAACATAAATTTAAAAGAATATTGAAATGCACATCATTATCAATTAAGGATTTTGTATTAATCAGATAAAAAAGACAAAGAAACTAAAATTTAGAGATAAGAAACATTTAATCCACTGTGATATTATTCTATTACATATAAATTACTACGCATAAATGATTACACATTAATTACATAAATTGATTGTATATTCTACTGAACAATATAGCACCGAGAGGATATCTTCGCAGGTGGCTTGTAATCGTTTGTGCCGCCGCACGCAAGAATATCGGATTTCCTCTTCGTGGCGACAATGTTCTCCAGCTCCGGAGGCAAAATGGACCCTCTTAAGTCATTTCGGCCTTTCTTTACTGTAGGTTCATCTGCTTCTTCTTCCTCATCAGGATTTTGGGTCAAGCGTCTTTTAATATTGGTAGCCGAAATAGCTTCTGAGCTACCGACACTCATTCCGCCAACAGCGGATATCATATTATCTATATCCTTCTGAGAAAGAGAAGGCTTCTGAAAATGAGCTTTTCGTCGCGCCTTTAATATTGCGCGACGCAGCACCGCTGGACTAATCTCCAATTTAATAAGATCGTAACCATAAATAGGAATGTACTCCTTTTGAAACAGTTCGAGTAGCATCTCTTCCTCAGTTTTAGCTCTGATGTGGCTATTACGGACATAATGCGTATTTTCGTCGTCATTGTCATAGTCGTCGGAGCAGGAGTCGGAATCTGAAAAAAGACAAATTTTAAATATTATTTTCATTTGGTGAAATGACTTCTTTGGAGAATTTTTCTTATACTGTTACACAATCGATTTGTTTCCAAGAAATAATACAACTACAGTGTAAGATTTGAAACAAATATTGACGCGATATCATAATTCTCATTGAAATTCTATTCAAACCATTATCGACGTGTATTCCCCACTTATAGATCACGTAATATTGAGTCTGCACGGTATCGATTAACGTACCAAAAAACTTAAGACTAAGCAGAACGTCGTTAGAGCTACAATCTGCTATACGTATATTTATTACGATTGAGCTTTAATTGAAATATGGAAAATAACGAAAAACGATCTCCAGTATTAGAATAATGAATAATTGAAAATTTAAGATTTATGTATATTTTTATAACTTTATATTTATATTTTTATAACTTTGTTAACTAATATCCATCCTAGCGGAGTCGTTTATCGACCCTGAAAAAGTTTTTTATGGCGACGTGGATTGTTCAAATTACAGATTTGAAATCATTGTATTTAATTGACGAGTTATTTCCAATTGTGGACGACCATTGCAAGGTGTAATATCTCGGCGAATGCTTTTTTAGAAGACTGTTTCCATCCCCCTACCTTGTGCTGATTTTGCCGAATCTCTGGATCCGAGGAACGAATGGATCATTCGATATCGTCCCAAGGAATTGCCGATAAGTATTAATTACGTTGTTAAAATAAAAGTAATATGCGATTATTGTTCTTGTATAAAAGAAAAAGCGAAAAGAGACATATTAATCATATCGCAAAATGTGTGCAATTGATGTTTATGTAAGATAATTTATCACATGAAAATTTAGATATAAAAAAAATTATAAATCATTTATTGATTTGACAAAATTTCATATTGTAATGTGTCGCATGAATAAATATTTGCGAAGACGTATAAGTAATTAAAATTGTAATTAAATTAAGGAGAGCAAATTTTATTACAAAAATCAAAGATTCAACAGCGGGCTAAGTTAAGTCTCATAGCTTCGTCTAAATCAATAATAAATGAGTCGATGCTGATTGATCTGTCGATCTCGCTGCTACCGCGTCCCTGGTATAAGCCACTTGTTTGGAATTCCGACTCATCTGGAATGTAAAATTAAGTAAAACTAAGAATACAATGTTTAAATAAGCAAAATTAAGAATACAAGTTTTAATCGAAAATATCATAATAACACGATTAAATTCATACGATATTTATGATATGAAGTAAGATAAATGGGGCGACAGAATTGGAATACTGTATTTTAAGTTCATGGCAATTTTGAATAAAAATGTGAGGATCTGGAATTGTCAAAATAAAGTGCAACAGAGATTTCCCGACTGGATTAAATTAGTCTTTAATTTTCCTCAGTCCTTCGTAATTATCCTGATATTTCCGGATGGACCGTTCAAGGCATTTATTTTTTAAGGAATCAATAGTGTTACAGACAGGATATACTGTTGCAAACATTTCGTCAATTCCGGAAAACACAATTTTATCTGGAAATGTCGAGAACTTAAAACGCTAGTTAAACCATCGCCAGTTATGTAAGAGTGATTCAAAGTTGTATCACTTAATAGGTTATCGTATTTTTTTAAACATAAATTATTTACTAGTATACAACATTAATTGTTTACAATGGAAGATATAGTAGTAGAGAACAAATTATAACATTTCAGACTTTTGCAAAGATTAATAAATATTTTTTTTTAATGCATACACTTTGAACGATAATTTAATGAAAAAAATTATATATCCAATGCTTCTGAAGTGGATACTATTTTCCATATTGAAATAAAAATATTTCAACAAGATTTCAAAAATATATATTGTAACTATTGTAACAAGATTTTTCAAAATTAATGAAATATCAAATATTGTTTAGGTAGAAAAATTGAAACATACCATGACAACTCGACGGTTTTCGATTACTGGGTTTCAAATGCATATCATTCTGAAAAAGAAATAACATTTTTAGCATGCAATCATTTTTTTAAATTATATCAAAAAATAAATAAATAACAGCAATAAATACGTATTTTCTTTAAATGAATTACAGCATAATTATATATATATATATATGTTGTCAAAGTTTGTAATACACAAACTCCCTAACCGACTAAACTACATAAAACGGATAAACCTCCTATTTTGTAAAGTATAGAAAAAGGATAATTGTAAGGTTTTATTATATATAATATATGATATTTAAATTATAACCAAACAGATTGGTCACTCGAACTTGACAACTTCGATTTGACCAAACACCTCAAAATAAATTAATTAATTTATATGTTTAATTTCATTTGAATGTTCGTACGTTTACCGACTTTGCGTATTCGGGACTTTTACCGTGTTTAATAAAACAAATATGATATATAATGAATACATAATTAAGATAAAATACACAATTGACTCATGTGATAATATAATGTAACTGTACCTCTTTTTCTCGTCTCCGTTGGAAACTTGCTTCCAATTCCATGTGCCGGAAACCGCAATTATCATCATTACAAATCCCTTGCTTCCATTTGGTACAAATTATTTCACACCCGTATGCAGCTGGTTCATGTCTAAATTGACAATTTGTCTGAAAACATGTTTAGTTTAGTTTTATGTTATTGGTGTCTTCGGAGAGCTTAGTTATCACTATAATTGATAGATTCTTTTTAGTCCACAAACAGACAACGAAATATCATCTAGCCAATACAACAATATTTTCGACATTAATTCACATGCTGAATATATATAAATGTACAGAGCGTTACATTCGAGGACATACCTCTGCTGGGCACCTAGATGCGCCCCTGACTAGGTCTTCTGTGCATAAAACGGACGGGAGCGACTTCGACGCCCGGTCAAATATATCGTAATCACTGGTTTTACCCTCGTATGCACGGGAGAACTACCTTTGCGTAAAATTTGGTTTGCCAAAAAATTTGTTTTCAGGGCCAAAACCAATTTTCCTGTCTTTGAATGTAATGTTAAACCTACTGTGCAGTTGAGGACAGGTTATGAATGTAATATTTCATTGATCCAGCGTTACTTTTAAGGACACGTACCGGGTGTAATTTCTCCGAATGAAGGTTTAATAATTATATATATATAATTATTAAACGTTCTTTCGGGGACCATACGCTTAAATGTAATATCAGTCCTCAAATTAACAAATCCTATGGAAATTAATTTTTTAAAATTATTTAAAGATAAAATTCATTTACATAGGATTAATTCATTTGAGGACTGATATTAATCGGTCGGTAATCGGCATTCCCGAGTATAATCGGTATTCCCTTTATTAAACTGAATTCTTTAGGTTATCCGAAATTCCTGAAGTTGATACGAGTTCACGTGTTACAACAAAATACTACTAGTGTATCGTAAACTTGAATAAAATGAAAGTAACCCATAGATAAATATGTTTCTGTTAATGAAAGCGTCTTAAGTAATTAAGTTTTGTAACTTTTATATCGTTATTTTATATATTTAGAAACAAAATTATACGCTTGAATGTCAAGTTATCTATATATGAAAAAACAATGAAAACAAACTATAAGTCCGTTTTGTACAATCTTTTCATTTAAGAAAATTTCTTCATTTACACCGACATATCTAAAATTATCCCAAACCAATTAATCGTTTAATTTAACGAAATATGTATATTTGCACTTATTTACCATAAACTTTTTTAGTTTTTATATAACTACCGTAAATTACATCATAATGATCTAGAAGAATATTGTATGTGACAGTGCTAATGATCACGTGTCCTTAAATGAAATGATTGAACAAAACGGACTTCTAGTTTACTTGTGTTATTTTTTCAAATATAGATAACGTAATGTGTTGTCGGAATTTAAAATTCGATTATGAATTATTCCTATCCTTTTTTCATTTAAATGCATCAATAATATAGTTTTGTAGCTTTCAAGCGTATAATGTTGTAAACATATTACATAAACATAACAAAGTTAGAAAATTGGGCAATTTAAAAATGCTTTCTTTAGCTAAGAAAGCATTAAATATGTACCTATGGTTTTTTCCATTTTATTGAAGTGTATGGTACAATACAAATAACGATTGTCAGATTCAGATTTCTTTTTTGGTATCACGATTAAACTCTGTAATACAGTTTGTACTCGGGAATCCTGGTTTAAGACGTGAATTTTAATAAATTATCTTCACCCAGACAACCGTAGTTTTAATAGTGATATCTCTGTAGATACAAATTATGTTAATATAATTAGGATCTATTCGTACATTTAAATTTGTATTAAATTATTGTGAAATATTCCATTCACATATATTATACTTGACACATCATAAGTTTTATCATAATATAATTATACAGGTTTCCTATAGATTACTTCTGATTCTTTAATGAATTTCGCACATTACAGAAAGATAGAATAGAATTATTAAATAAATAATAAGTGTTAATTTTTGAAAATAAATGCTGTTCAGTGTTATCTGGATCTTTAAATGTATTATATATATATTTATGATTTGAATAAATGTGTTAATTTTTATTAGTATAGCAATAGTTTGTATTATGAACTACATAAATATAAGGTAGATTTTTTGATCTGAAGTATCTTTGACAAGACAGCGTAATTGAGGATGTATCCTTAAATGAAACGATCAAACAAAACGAATTTTCGGTTTGTTTTTAAATATTTTGTTATTTTTCAACAAAAGATAACTCAATATGCTGTCGGATTGTACAATTCAATTATTAATTGTCTGTTTATTTTTTTAGATGTAATTTTAAATAACTTTATCCACATCTTAGAATTTTACTATTATGTAGAGCATATAAGGTCATGTACTCAAATAAAACAATTAAATGAAATGACAAAGTGTATGATAAAACAGTTCAAATGAGGACGTGTCCTCAAATGAAACCTTTAGTAAGAGTACAATTGGGGAATGTCTTCAACTGCAACACTTTACGTTGCAACCCTAGACATATATATATTTATATATATGAATATTATATTAATGGTTTATATTATTCAAATTACTATCATTCACACCCGATATTAATACATTGAGTAAAAATCATTTAATTAAATCGAGACTCGTTACCACAGCTGTCAATTTGTAAATGAAAATGAATACATATTATAACAGATATTAACCAATTGATATTTATCAGCAAATAATGAAATAAATATTCAGTAATATAGATATTATATTACATATTCAGTAATATAGATATTACTGAAGAGTTTGTATACAAAATTAATGTGAGTTTAAGGTGACATTAACATATGAATTAAATATTCAGTTATAATGATGAATAATAATGTTCTTAAAAATACAAAATTGTATCAGTTTTGAGCATTAATACTATGTTCATTAGTTGAACATAGTTTATGTACTTTTCTGACAAATTTCGTTTAAGAAAGTGGTATTTAATATCCAGAATTTTACCATTATAATAAACATCATTATCATTAAACTTTTTTGTGATAACTTTAAGTAAATAAGTTTCTAATTTCCAATTAAATACGTGTTCCTAAATTCTTGTTATCCAGAGGCGTTCTCGTTTGCCCTATATAACATTTATTACAAATCATCTGTTTTGCAGTTAATCCGGTAAATAAAATTCTTTTAACTTTCACTGTTTAATTTTCCTAGCAGAAATTTACAGACCGTCAGAATCTTAAATAGAAACCCCCCAATTTTTCAGCATTTTTAAATTTTTTGATGAAAAATAATCAACCTTTATTTTGAAATGTATGATAATTTTAAAAGTTATAACGAAATAAACAAGTTAAAAATACAACAGACAAAGGCTCGTAACGTTGGAAATAATAATTTTACGTTTATTTTTAAATATAAATGCATAATTGTCTCCTCTTGGCTTACTTAAAACAAGTTAACTACAATATAAAGAACATGGGAACTCCACAATATCTTAATATCTACTCACCTTTTGACATTTCGAGTAATAGTAAAAATAACAATCCAGCTTCCCGTGTTCCATTTGTAATTTAGAAGGGGTAAATTTGTAAATTGGTATACGCTGCCGATCACTAAATGACACACAACCGGGAGAAGTTCACTTTAGAAGGTTTTACCAAGAAGTGTGCGACACAGGGGGACCAAACTCCCATAAGGCCAATAGGACAACTTTTTTGATTCTGCGTTCAGCCCCCTCTGAAGCTGTGTCTAAAATTTTCGAACTAAAATCCATTATGGCGCGCTGTGACGCGTAATTTAAAATTCAGAACAGATTTAATTAAAATTTAAAAATACTTTAATAAAAGGGAAAATTATAAATAATGAAGAATGTTTAAATAATAATCATTTATTGAAATAAAATAAAAACATATGGTACATAATATATAAATATTAATAAGACTTATATTTATATATACAAATTAAATTATTATAAAACAATAATGCGAAGAATAATTTGAATCCTTTGAATCCCTTTTTGAATCCGATGCACACCCTGGTACGGAGCACTTCACCATTTTTGATGAAAAATAAGAACAGAACTAGATTGACAGAAAAAAATAAAACAGTTTAAAAGTAATAAATTCAAAAATAATTAACGTAATAACTAAAAAATAATTTTAAGGTTAATTGGGTTAATTGAAACAATACAGACCAAATCCTTTCCTATCGCCTGCACACGAATTGCTGTTGCTCAATGGCACGCAATTTTTATAAAAGCACACGATCGAAAATCAGTTGACACTGAAAGACACGATTGGCACAAATTGCAAAGAACGCACAAATTGGCACAAATCGCACAGTTGTCAACAAGTGTCAAACAGCCGATTCGAATTTATAAAGCAGCCATATTGCGCGGCAAAAGTATACAATGACGTCACTTCTGACAGCGCCATCTGAAGCTGTGTCTACAAAAAATGAATTAACTTTTACATTTTTGTGACGTGATTCGTCGAGAGTTTGTCACCCCTGGTGCGACATCTAGCAAAACATACGTTTATAAAGTAGGCTAGAACCTCACAGGAGGGGATATGAAAACGCTATGATTGGCCACTCTTTATCTCAAAAATTATACATTTTAACAGAAACTTACGGGGCGTATTCATTACATGAAACATACAGATTGAACCAAAACTACCAGAAATTATTACACAAAATAAACATTTAAATAAAAAGTTGTGAAAAACAGAAGTTTGATATTTACAAGAGAGCTATTTAAAAATTTTACAATTAACCCTCCCCGTGTCCACTTAGTGTGAGGAGCATGGGGTGACGTCAGAATCTTAAATGTACAATCCACAATTTTTCTACGGTTTTTGATTCATGTGGACAAATCCTCGATATTTTAATGCGAAGGAATGTACAGGGTAAGGCAGACGTCTGAAAAAAATATTGAAAAAATAATCTATCAAATCATGCTAAAGTTAAAACATATCAAGAAGTTAAAAATGCAATTCCAAAAACTTTCAGAACGTTGGAAATCATAATTGTACAGAAAGAACGTCTGGAGTAAAACTTGCGTAGAATCTAAAAACGCATAACTGGACCCCTCTCGACCACCTGTCTGGGTTGGATTGCAAGGAAAAAAATAATATGTTGGATCAAAATGAAAGACAATGTTGAAACTACATTGTAAAGGACAGTTAAATGTAAAAACTGGAAACAAAAGAAGATAAACAAGCTGTTTTCATCTTTATTTAATGTCAATGTTTACATTTAACTGTCCTTCACAAAGTAAATTCAACATTGCTTTTCATTTTCATCCAACATATTACTTTTTCCAGTGTGTGGCAACTGCAAAATTTCACGTGGTATTATCCTCATTTTGTTAAATTTTTAGATTCTTAAGTCTAAAATAAGAAAGATTTATTGGCGACATTTTTTCTGTAAAATTATTATTCACAATACTATTTTTTAAAATATTAATCCCGTGAGTTTGGAATTTTTAGCTGAATGTAGATTTCTATATTTAAATCACATTTTCAGTAATTTCATTAATGATGTTAAATAATACAAAAAAGTGAAATTTATTGTTCGTTTTTCTTTTTATGTCAAATCGAAAATTTGGTAAAACCAAAGAATAGACGCCATAAAAACGTAACGTTAAAATATCCTAATGATAAAGAATAGGAACAAATGTCACAAACAAATATTACAAATTGCTAGGTGACT
>JABFPR010000176.1:0-13240 GCA_022817345.1 Neoscelio sp. ZL-2020
TGTATGTCACGATATTATCTTCGGATTCCCGTTGGACGCGATAAACAACCTAACGACGTCACGGGTTCCAGGTCTCAGCGCTCGCTTCTTCTCTTCGTCGAGAGGGAGTGAGTATCCTTTACACCGGGAGTCCGGTGTCCCATAAAGTTCCGTCTTTATGGTTAGCCTCCTCATTTCCAGTGCAACTTTTATAATTTCCTTTTCGAAAAATCCCAGCGGCCGGCGCGCTGAGACCAGTAGGGCTCATCTGTGCCACTTACTTTGCGTTATTCTTTCGCGCGTCGTTTCATTTATTTATGCCCTAAACTTCCATTATGTCGGTTCAATATCTTTTTTGTACCTCGCTTTTTCTGGACGATAGTTATGTCTCTCGTGAAAGCCAGTTTTGGCAAAGAAGTCTCCGTAAAGTTCTAATTTTGAATTAAAAAGTTTTGTATTTTCAATCTTTTACTTAATAATTTTAATATGTTTGTTAATAATATTTTAATCATTATTTTAAAATAAATGTTATTAATTCTACTTTTGTTTAGAGGCCAATTTTTAAAATTTAATTGTTTAACATTTAAATACCTTTTTATGGGCATTTAAATATTTCAGACACGTGTAAGCAAATCTCATGGTTAATGCTTTTGTACATTTTATAACTTTTTACTTATAAAGTATAGACCTTTTTTTATAAATCTCATTTACTGATAAAGTATATATCATTATAATATTGTAGTTAACAATATTATGTAGAAATACCAAAATCTCGAAAAGTACAACAACTTTGCGACAACTTTGCAAAACTTTTAATGCAATGTTGATGAAACGTGGGCAACACTCTCATAGTCAATGTAACATCGACTATTCCAAACCGTGAAATCGTGTCAAATTCGTTTTCAGAATGACTTTTTGTGTCGGAAAACTAAGACTTATTCTAAGAGGAATGAGTGTATTTTTCCAATATAAGGGAGAAGATTATGTCCAAACTGAGAGTGCATCAATAGATTAACATCTCTCTTATCATTGCCAACATCATGGAAGCAATTGAGGTCGATGTACTGGAAAATGCACAGGTCAAACGGTTTGAGTCGGATATGTTTACAATATTTTTGTGATCTGGCCTAATGGCCTAAACAAATTAACGGTATATGTAGTATTCCTTGAACTACTCATGAAAACATCATGTTTACAATGGAAACGTAGAATGACAACTAGTATTAAATAAAATATTTGAAACAAATATTTGGTGTGTGTCGAGAAAATCGACGCACACCAATCTATACTTCCATTTTGAATTATGCCATCACCCAGTAACCAAACTAGGCTGGGTTATTAAACTTTAAGTAATTAGTGCAGCTAGTGCATAAGACCTTATAAGCAGTATTGTAACGGGAAAATTAATTCTTTAAAAACCTTCTTAATCAATGGATATAGTATCATGTACAGTTTGATGGCAAATCCATACTAAGAAAGTTGGTCAGATGACGCCTTTAAATAGGATACAAAGATATCAAATCCCAGTAGGTAGTTTTCCCACAACTCTGAAGAAGGCATTATAACCGATACATCATAAAACAAATATCATGAAAATAAAAATATGGTGGAAATAACATGACTAATTTCATGATAAACTCACAATATAAAAATTAGCTCCTAATGACTATTGTTACCTGAGCAATATGGCATCCATATAGTAATAAACTCTGAGATATTAGTTTGGCAAATATTGCTGCATTTGTAGCTAAATATTGGCCTAACTAAAATTACAGTGAGCGGAGTGGAGTGAAGCGGAGTGGGAACGGAGTAAAAGTGAAGTGGAGTGAAATGAATTTGAGTGGGAGTGGAGTGAAGTGGAGTGGGAGTAGAGGGGCATTAGGGTACGGATAGGGTACTGGCTAACAAACTGATGGCAGCAAAATCTTTTTATAATAGAGAGAAATTTAATATTACTCACTTACTTGAAATGAATATACGAGGGTTGCCTTTTATATTTCGGGAATGGACAATCCTGGTGCTGCCATCTGACAACCAACCTCCCTATCGTAACGTTCGACTTTTTGTCGGTATACTTACTCAAAACGTTTTGATATACAGGTGCTATTTGTGTTGTTTTCAGTTACATGAAAAATTCATCTCGGCCAAAAAATGGTACTGTATGGTCTCCATGCGATTATTTTTTACAACTTTCGACGTGGATTATCTCAACAACATTGCATCGATGAACTTAATTCGACGTTTGGCGATGAAGCACCATCAAAAACCACAGTTGTTGTTCCAGAAAACATTAATGCTGTACGTGAACTGATATTGCAAGATTGTCATGTGACTTATCTTGAGATTGAGGCATCCTTGGATATTAGTGGGAGCAGCGTACATTCAATATCGCATGAACATTTGGCTGCCAAAAAAATTTGTTCGCATTGGATCCCACATAATTTGACAATCGCTCCAAAAAAGGCTCGTGTCGATTGGTCGAAAGAAATGCTCAAGAAATACAATCGCGGTGCTTTAAAACACGTCTATGACATCGTAACATGTGACGAATCATGGATCTATGTGTATGAGCCCGAAAGTAAACAGCAGTCGACTGCATGGGTCTTTCAAGATGAGCCAAATCCAACAAAAGTTGTTCGTGTACGAAGCACTTCGACGCTAATGGTCACCTTATTTTACGAAAAAACCGGAAATGCGTACATAACCATTTGTGGTACACAACCATTTGTTTTCCAGAAGTCTTCTGAAAAATAAGGGAAATCAACCGCCAAAGATGCACCATTCTCTACCAGGAAAATGCGAGTTCTTACACATCGGCTCAAATAAGAGACTTTTTGAGAACTGAAAAAGTCGAATTGACGAGTCAGCCGCCGTACAGCCCTGATTTGATACCCAATGACTTTTTCTTATTTCCACACATCAAAAATAAATTATGAGGTCAACGTTTTTCGACGCTTGAAGAAGCGGTTGATGCGTTCAAATTGTAGGTTTTGGAGTTACATCAAGGGGAGTGGAAAAAGTGCTTCAAAACTTGGTTCAAGCGCATGCAAAAGTGTATTGATCTTCTTCAAGCAAATTTCTCACTGCAGTGAGAAGGGGGACGGCTCAGTCAGTGACCATGTTACTGGAAGTAACAAGTGTCCTGTCTTTCAAAAGGCACTGCAGGACAAAAATGGGGGACGATGAGAACAGTCCAGCGGAATCTGAATCACTGTGAGGCTGCGCAGAATCTCCTAATACAGTCGTGAATTGTGGCCGATGTGGCTATCTGCGAAAAATATCGCTGCCTCGAAGATAATATATAGGCCTATGATTCTATTGGTCGAGTAGCTATATGGACTTGTGGACGTTACTCGTTATAAAGGTGAATAGCAACATACCTACAGTGCTGGAAGCTTTCTCTTTCTTGGACGTTGTTCTGGCTAATTCAGGAAATAACCATACATTTTGAATAGTAGGTATTAGATCTGAAATTTGTCAACAGTTGCCTAATAAGAACGGGATTAATATGGGAAGTGAGCGTACTCTGTACTCATAGTGATCATCAGGCAACAGAATCGTGGAATGTCTACGAGGCAAACACAAGTAGTTGGCGGGAAGGTCAAAGAATTCGATGGGAGAATATTTTGCTTAATGATAAAAGATGCTTACTCAGCGGGTGCAGAAGATACTTTAGCCCATCAACTGATGATGCGTGTTATTAGAGCCTGCAATACTGCCATGCCGAGTCGACTGAATACAAGATGGTGATGGGAAAATTGAAAGGTTTTCTGCCTAATCTCCGACCTGTCCGGGCTTACCAGGTCTACCGGTTAATAATTCTTAATTATTTCAAGAGATTGTACTGGAAATAAGGAGTGGTTCACAGTATTAACTGTTATGCCATTTTGTTGCCATGTCAGCAGCCTTTCAAATGCCACAGTTGTTTAAACGTTTACGAGTTAGCATCATATTTTTTTTATGTGGTAAACATTTGAGTCAAATAAAGAGCATTTGAGGCACATATTGCTTTTCTTGTTCAATCAAAAGACAAACGCGAGTGAAAGCCATCGTATACGTGTAGAAATAAACAGCAACAATGCCCCAACTCAAGATGCTTGTGTGCGTTGGTTTAGACCATTAAAAAGTAGTGATTTTGAATTGAAAGACAAAGAACGTCCAGGTCAATCTAAAAAATTTGAAGATGCCGAATTGCAAGCATTGTTGGATGAAGACGCTGCACAAACTCAACAATAATTGACAGGAAAGTTAAATGTAGGGCAACAAACCATTTATGATCGTCTGTATGCCATGGGAAAGATCCAGAATCAAACCACATTATTTGAACGAAAGACAGATTGAAAAGTGTAAAACGGTGTGCGAGCTTCTGCTTCTTCGCTTTGAAAGAAAGTCTTTTTTCATCGGATAGTGAATGGTGACGAAAAATGGTTATATTTCGTGAACCCGAAACGCAAAAAGTCATCGGTTTCACGAGGACAACCATTAACATTAACCTCAAAACCGAATCGCTTCGGAATGAAGACAATGCTGTGCATTTGGCGGGATCAGAAAAGTGTCGTGTACTATGAGCTACTAAAACCTGGTGGAACAGTTAATAATGCTCGCTACCGTTAACAAATGATCAATTTGAACCATGCATTGATCGAAATACGACCAGAATGGGCTCGAAGACACGAAAAAGTGATTTTACAGCACGATAACGCACCATCACACACAGCAAAACAGGACAAATATACGATTTCTGAACTTGGCTGGGAACTCTTACTGCACCCGCCCTTGCTCCTTCCGACTACCACTTGTTTTCATCCATGACACACGCACTTTCCCAGGAAAACTTCAACAATTACGAAGATGTTGAAAAATGTCTTTTTCAATGGATTGACTCAAAAGAGAAGCGCTTTTTCTGATAAGACATCCAAAAATTGGCGGAAAGGTGGGAAAATACGATAGCTGGCGATGGCGCATACTTTGAATAAAATATTTTTTGCCATTCTCCCAAGTTAAACTTGGGTTTTCAATAAAAAAATTAAGAATTATTAACCGGTAAACTTGGTAATGCACATAATCGTAACTACACTATTCCCACAACAGATGGAATATACTGTGAAAGCGGGTGAGATGACCGATGCTGAGAAAATGCAACCAATCGTTATGGTGGAGCTGTTGAGTACTTGCTACAGGGTAGGGACCGAAAAGACCCCTGGTCTCGATGGCATCACTGACATTGCGTTGAAGACCGCAAAATGAAGACGAACCAACATGTTCTTTAACATGTACATCGCGTGCCTTAGGCGTGTTTTGAAACAACCATCAGACGAACCATCATTGCATCGCTTCATCTATATTCTGGATACGGCGGGAAAAATACTAGAACACTTGATCTGTAACAGATTACAGGAGGCAAGTAATATTGCTCTATTTAATGCATTACGTCAATGCATGCAGTGTATCTGGATCTTACGGCCTATACCAAGACCCCCTGCCATGTCAGTGGTTTCATGAGCTAGATGTTAGTGAGCCAGATGTTAGTGGCGTTACTTAGGATAAGAGCAGCCAAAACCACGTACCCCGCAGATTTCAACCCTTACAAGGACCGATATACAATCGTTATAATACAGACAATGTTTGGATCGCTATCGCAGAGAAAGTGCATGTACAAAAGTGCCTCCCACATCTGTGATTTAGAGATAGTCTGCTCACCGTTTGGCAGGTCAATGCAACTGTGCATTTTATTGTATGGAATTTTGTTTGAGGCCAATTTGTAAACGATACTCCATGGTGATTAATTCCCACTCATGGTAACGAAATCTTGCCAACTTCTATTTCAAATAGTGGAAATCGTGGAGCTATATCTGGTTCTAAGTTCGAGATACCATATATTAATCGCTCCATTGTTTACTGGCGAGAGGAGTTCTAAACCCCGCAGACCAAGGCGCGGACAGAACTGACCGTTCATCTCGTCAATTGAGAAATGGATAAACCGACATCATGGCGAAATCGATCACTATCTATGCCAGATGTTGACCTGGTAGGGGTGCTTCCGGGCGTACCTTCATCGGTTCAGACAGGATCAAAAGCGACTGTGTTTGTACAAATTTGTGGTTAATTATTTTTGATCTGAATTTTCGAACATAGTAACAAATTTCTAACTCATAATTTATTTAATACTTCAAACTTTTTTGCTGTAATAATGTTTTGCTAACTTCACGGACACAAAAAATGTGCAACTTTGATACTGCAACTTTGTTAAATTCCATTACACGTGCTCCTGAAGTGGCTTCTGGTTTTCTCAAACTTATAACTCGGTGACGAACCATAAATTCACATGCCCAATTTTTCTTTATTGAATCGAACGCCGCATTTATTTTTCATTGCCAATTGAGAAACTATTGAATGCAATTTCAATAAAGAAAATCGAAACAATCGCTTCTGCATATCTTTTAAATAAATTACGAGTTCCAATACGTGTTGCTCAGAGAAGACGGTTTGAAATTTTTCACATATCTTTCTAAAGTACTCAGCGGAATAAAATAATGTTTTGACGCTATTTTTAAATTTGAAACTTTATTAATCACGTCATCAATGGCGCGTTCCATGTATTTAGTTGACCACTTTTGTCATTCAGTTCTGTTCATATCATCTAAAATAATTATTATTATTTACATTTATTTTTAATTTAAGAACTTTTATAGCCAATTTCATTGACAATTATATAAAGCTTGGTAAAATATTTTTTTTATACTTTCGACAAAATGCTATCCTTCGATCTTTCGAGGGACGGCATAATTAGGTATCAGATATTTCAATAGTGTCAGCTTCGAGGATATCGTCACTACTAGCTTCCAAAGTTATGAAATCATTCGCGTTCCAGAATACAATTGTTAATTCAAGATGCGATTTAAAATTATGCAAATTATGCTTAAAAGGTACAGCACATGTGAATGAGTTTACAGCACAATTTTACAAAAATTAAAAACTGTCCAACAAAAATATTTTACAAAAAATTGCAGACAGAAGCCTTGATATTCTGTCTATTCTGATGATAATATCACGTACAATTGATATAGAATCATCTTCACCTCAGCGTAGAAAATGAACATTTAATGAACGTAGATTTAACCTTGACTAACTGGACTTTCGAATGAAACGTTGAATTAATTGATGGATTCCATAAGAGTCTTTAATGAAACAGTTACGGATGTAGTATATCATTCAAATTTAATATTGTATTTTGAAATATTTCTAATTAATCATCATTTAATATTAATAAAGTTTAATTAATGAAAACAATTAGTATACATTATTTATAATTTAAGTCGATATTATCAAATATATAAATTGTAATAATGTAAGAGTTATAACAATAAAACAACTTTTGTGGCTTAAGTTGTAAAAAATTATAAATAGTAAATCATAAATAAAAAGAATACGTCATGTGATAAGAAGCCAGACTATTACCAGACTGTGTTAGCAGATTGTTGCCATACTGTTAACAAAATGGAACATACTGGTTGCCAGACTGTTTGCATGACGATTTATTCCACATTGGTACGGTTAAAGAAATCTTGAGTGATGCGAGGGAGAACTGTAAACCTTCAATTGGAGTTCCTATAAATGGTTTATATTTTTGGATTCTCCATTAAAAAATAAGAAAATATATTAATTTTATTTTTAACTGTTTGTTATGTTTATAATTTTTAAAGTTATCACAATTTTTTTTTAAATGACACGAATAAAAGTTTACTAATTTTTGACAAAGTTTCAGAAAACTTGAAGAAGTTCGAGGTTTCCCATTAAAAATTCTGCCCCAAAATCACCTAAGAAAGTAAGAGGAGATTTAGATTTGACATTTTTATATTAAGATGCGTATTTCTGGAGTTATTTCCACGTCTCAAGTTAAATGGGACGCCCTGTGTATGTTTGGCGAGGAACTAGAGAGAAAAATTGTATTTTCCTATGATCCCATTGCCATCCTACTGTTAAATTTATAAGACTTATAGGAATATAGTGCTTCTAATGAACATATTTTTTACGGATTTAAAAAAACTACCTTTTGAGATTTTCAGAATTTAATTTTTGTAACGGGAGCTTATTATACGTGGGTTGCCTTTTATATTTCGGGAATGGACGATCCTGGTGTTGCCATCTGACAACCGACGTCCCTATCGTAATGTTTACAGTGGCACGAAAAATTTATCTCGGCCAGGAAATAGAATTAAGTCTTGAACATCTCCGTGCGATTATTTTGTACAAATTTTGACATGGATTATCTCAACGACAGTGCATCGATGAACTTAATTCGACTTTTGGCGATGAAGCACCATCAAAAACCACTATATATCGGTGGTATACGGAATTCAATCGTGACCGTGATTTGCTCAGTGACGAATTTCGTGAAGGTCGTCCAAAATCGGTTGTTGTTGAGAACAATGATGCTGTGACGATGATGCTGATTAATTTCATTTTTTTGTTCTCTATTCCGAAATATAAAAGACAACCCTCGTATAAAAATAATTTTATCCTGTCAAGTGATACATCATTTGAAATTCTAACTTATAACCTTCAGAGCTGTATCATGATTAGGGAATCATTTATAAGCATTTAAATAATGGCTGGTGCTCACTTTTTGAGAACTTTAAAAATATTTGGGTAATTGTAAATTAAAAACTGGACCGCTAAAGAATCCGATAATAATAATTTACAACCTTTTTTATAACTGTCATTATAGCGAGTTTCATTGAAATTGGAGAGAATCGGGTTGTGTGGGTAGTTGATTTGGCATGAAATACTCTCATAATAATATGAAAACTTCCTCAGTATCATACATTTAACCAATGCTATTATTAACTATACAAAATTAATATATCCTTTGTAATGTAGTTATCATATATGTTTATGTTTCACATATGATCTCTTACAATTACAGCATTTTTTCAGTTTAAAAAGTTAAAAAACTGAAAATGAATAATATTGCGTTAACACAACGCCAGAGCAAAATGGGTTAATACCTCTTCAATGCTTTACAGTCATGACGTTTCCGACAACTATATAGTATATATTTGTGTACATTTTGTCAGGCATTTAATATCAATTTCAACAGATAGTTTGTATACAAATTGTTATGTAATTAAAAAATAACAAATCAATGTAAAAATGTCAGTTCTTAAATCAAACCCATTCATATTAGACTATAATCAAACTTAGTCTTACTTAATCAAGGTCATTTATCAAATCTTCTTTTCTTACACGCCTAGGAGTGACTATGTAAATATAACAAAATAAATTTGGTGTAATTATGAATCATTTTCATCGGAATCAATAACATACTTTCTGATTCCAAATAAAGTTTGATGAAAAAAGAGAAAAAAAATGTTGTTGAATCAATATAACTTTTTTTGGTTACAAACTATTAAAATTACTTGCTTTAATCGATAATATATTTTTTCCTAGGTAAAGAAAAGAGATATAAACTCAGAAATTGCTGCATGTTATTCTCCATTACTTTAAATGCTATTCAAAATTTTTCTAGAGAAAAAAAATAGCCGATCTTTATACTTGATCTCAATGGAGCCTGTCTCATGTGTACATCCAATCGGTGGGGCAAAAATAGCACGGTTTTTCCATCTGAAACAGGATTAATTTGTTTACATTATAACTTAATTTAAGAGGCCATGAACCACAGACTCAAAAGAAAGTTAAAATTTGAAACATGTCAGTTATTTGAAAATATGTCGTCTTTCTTCGACCGTTTTTCCAATCGGGAAAACACCGATTGGAAATGTGTTGAACGGTTGAAGTTGTGCATTCCCCAGCAGTTTGAAAAATAGTTTCAAGAAAAATGCATTTGAATATTTTCGGCTGGTGTAATGTTACATTTAACAGGTCGGATGTCAACTTTGCACTTTGAATATTACAAAAGTGACATATAAGCTAATTATATATACATAAAGGATGCGAAAAATGAAAAAAAAAGAATTCGAAAATTGCCAAAGACGTGTTACGTCACGTCCCCTTACAGATAATTCAAATAAATTTAGATATGGTCATTAAATAGTAACATCGACGAACTAAATAAATTCTATTTCGTAATGTAAACTATTGATACTATCAATTAGTTTAAACTTATAACTTGGAAAATCTGTTAAATAACAGGCAATAATTTATCTCTCAATTGAATCAGCACTTGTACTATCCACTAAAATCCTCAGTCGGTTATAAACTATCCTAATATGAAGTACTGCCGTAGTAATTTTGAATTATGTTTGAAACATTTACTGGCGATGTATAAGTAAATTATTTCAATAATACCGTCTCGTAGTTTTGAGAACTTTCCTCATAGCTGACCACTTTACTGCTGTAACAGTTCTTTTAATGCTTCGCCAAACTATTCACCAGTTATGTGCTTGTTTGTGTACAGTAGATGCGTTTATCTTAGAAGACAAATAAATTTTAATAATGGCTTGTATCGCGAAACCACAATCGTGTTCTTTAGAAATACATGAGAGTTAATTAGAATTTACATTTTCGAATGTACATTTTAAATTATTAATAATTAATATTATTGATATTAATATACGAATTTGGTGGTATTTACGCTCCTCGAAAAAATTAAAGCATTACTTTTTTATCGTCGAAAATATAAAATTTTCAAATTGTTGTAACTTTGTTGTAAAATGATTTTATTTTATTTCTCAACTTTATTTTGATATAACATTATATCATGTTAAATATATCTCTGTGTTTCGGTAAGACTTTTTAATAAAGCCATGTAGCTGTATACAAAATATAATAATTATAATCATAATTGAAGATTTAAACTTGGAAATGGAAAATTTATTTTCCAACGATATTTCGCATATAAGATCGATATTACATATTTTGTGATATAAGTACAATTATTCCAAAAAAAACAAATTAAATTAAATTACATAAGTCAAGTAGACTTATTGGTATTCATATACATTAAAAGATAGTTAACATACGAAATTTTACACATGAGTAACAAGTTTAACAGTTACCATTTTAGACAAATTTCTTCTCATTTTGCAATTAACAATTATAACACAATTAGAGTTTTGGAAAAAGTGAATTTAATTATTTCATTTCATTTGATTATTTGTATTTGTACTTAAAAACCAGACCTCGATTCTTCAACAAATGTACATTCTTATCTACTAATTTAAATACAAATTGAAGATTTTGTATATTTTTGTAAACGGTACTTTTTAATTTTTTATGGAAATCAGAAAATCAAAAAAATGTCGTTTGCATATGTATTGTGAATGTAATTTTATTTCCTCAGTGAAAAGTGAATTTCACTAATCATGAGTCCGATGATTTGGAATTATAAAAAAAGATGATGTGTAAGTACAAAATGCGTTTGTCGTTCTAGGCTTAGACTTTTAACTCATCGTCCTACGCTGCATTTTAGAATTTGTATTGCACAAGAATAATTAAACTTAATGTAAACATGAACCTCAGACATTCTAAGCTTGAACTTTAAACATTAACTCATAAACAATAAATAAAAATACAATTCTTATAGAATTCTTTTTACAATTCTCCCTCGCATCATTCAGAAAGGAGTTTGGAACAGGAAACCATGTATTCTTGAATTCGCTATTATAAATTAAGGAACTTTTGCACATGACATTTCTTTGTAAAATTATAATTTCCAATGTTATAAGCAATTTATTATTTAATTTTTAACTTTCTCTTCCGTTCACATCTTCTAAAGTTGTCATAATTTGAAATAAAAAGATTGGAATAGAAGTTAATTTTTTGTTGACAAAGATTCTGTAAACTTAAAAATATGTCGAGGTTTCCAAATAAAGTTACCACCGCCTTACCTACAAGGGGAACAAGAGGAGATTTCATTTTGCCTACGTTCAGTAGGCCCCTCAAAAAGTTTAAACTTTTACTTCAATCACAATTTTAATTGGATGCATATATTCATCCAATATAGTTATCGACTTGTAACACTTTACGTCAAACACCTTGTTTACATATTCTATACACAATATTTGATCGAATGTTGTGTAAACAGGTGCTTTTTTGAACTTTACATACATAACTATTTCGAGAAATATGCATAATACGAAATCACTGCAGTTATCCAATAGATAATCAATTATTAATTGATTATCTATTATCGGATTAGGTTAGGTTAGATATTATAAGTAATTTTGAATTTCGTTTTAAAGAAATTAAGAGTCAAACTTGTTTATAAGTATAACATAGAAAAAGATATTTATCACACTGTTAATGCAAATACACTATTTTCCTGTGTCTAGTTTACCATCTTATTTTAGAAAATTGTAATAATTTGAATATCTGAATATTTGCATTACAACATCTGTGTTTCAAAAATATATACATTTTGAAATAAATACACGCTGCAGCAGAATTCCTCGGGGTTACATTAAATCGAATGTTTACAGTATGAAGATCGGGGATAAAAACCATTTGCGTGAACGAATTACTGTTGATTGTCATGCTGTAACACCAATCTTAGTGGCGAATAATCTGTGGCAGTTGTGTTTTGACATTAAAAACACTACCCATACATGTTTCATTATCGTATGATGTATCAGATATTCATATAAATCCTACGTACGAAAGCTTATTGAAATTAAGTATCTGAAAGTTTAAAATACGACGTCAACCATTCTACATTCGATATTTCAATTTTATACCCTCCTACCGCTCTAGTTTGATAATAGCGTTGGCATCATTATACGCTCTTATCAAAATAATTTAATGTTTAGCATTTACATTAATTCGAATATAATCTTCAGCAAAACATGACAAATTGCTAAATGGTACAGATACTTTAAAGTATCCATTACCACCTGTTAATTTGACATTCACATCGATATTGATCCAATTGACATTCTCCAGTAGAGATCTTTGACCAGGGCTAAGCGAAATTAAATTGTTTATAACACTTGTAAGACTAATGTTTGTATGTGGTAACCGTTACGTTAACATTTGTTGAAGATAAAAGCTCAATAATTTCTTTAAAATTATTATATTATATTTCTTATATTTTGAAGCTTGGTTGTTATCACGCATACAATCTCGGTAAACACATCGACGTACCGTCGATGTAAACAAGCTCAATTTTCTTCGCTGAACATTGACATTCGTGTATTAAATTGATAGTGCACGTGGCTACAATCTGTAAATTTGTTAAACAAAGTGTTTTATTAAATCACGCAGTGAAACGTGAGCTCCAGTGGTTTTAATTGGCGGTGTTGAA
>JABFPR010000177.1:0-13205 GCA_022817345.1 Neoscelio sp. ZL-2020
TGCTGATGAACCCGATTGGCTTGGCGATCACGCTGATTATTGCTGCCGGCTTCCTGCTCTGGAACAACTGGAAGGAGATCAGTTCGTCGCTGAAGCTCGTCTGGGGCGACATGAAAACCATGTTCGTCAAGCTGTTTCAGGGCGACATCATCGGCGCTTTCAAGTCATTTGCATTGGCGTTTCTCACCGGATGGCAGACGGTCTTTAACACGCTAATAGCTGGGGTGAACTTTGTTCTTCCAGCCTCGATGCAGATCCAGAAGACAACCTTTGCAGATGACCTGCGAGGGCCTACGGAGAAAAAGCAAGGCATGCCTGTTTTGCCGATGCTGAATGCGCTTTCTGTGAAGCCGGCGACGCCTATGGTGCTGAAGTCTCCGCAACCCGCGCCGTCAATACTGAACCTGGTTGCGCCAGTTCCGCCAAGAGAGCCAGAAAAATCTGAGCAACCGATCAATCTTTATATCGATGGCAAGCAAGTCAGTGACGTGGTTATAAGCCGAATGGCTAAAGAAGCCGCGAAGCCACGCACAGGAACGCAGGGCTTTGACCCTACCCGCAGCATGCTGATGCCTGGAACCCCTAGCTCAGCTTACCCAAGGTGACGAACGATGAGCTTTACGAGCTTCCTGGACAACTTCGCTCCGGGCGGGGATCCGTTTGCCACCCGATTGATCGTTGGCGACTTTGAGTTCTCCGGCCTGGAGGTTCCCGAGTCGGTAACGATCGGCGCCAAGCAGCAACTGGTGGTGCACAAGCTGGTAGGGGGCAAGCGGATCGTTGATGTCCTTGGTCTGGACTACAAGAACATCCGCTGGTCCGGTTGGATGACCGGTGCGACCGCAGGTGATCGAGTGATTGAACTCGAAACCTTGCGGGACGCTGGCCAGCCGCTCAGCTTCAACATGGACGGCTACTACTTCAGCGTCATGATTGAGGACTTTGAGGCCCGCTTTGAGCACGTCTATCGGCGCTATTACAGCATTGACCTGCTGGTGGTGTCGCGCCTTGATGCGCCCGTCACTGAAAACGCTTTGGCCGGCACGCTCGACAACCTGATCAACAGCGACGTCGGCGAATCGCTCGGCCTCGCCAGCATCATCAACTCTGATGCAGTGACAAGCAGCATAAACACCGTCAAGGATGCCGTGTCTCAGGTGCAAGGGTTCGCCAATGCCACCATCGACACAGTACAGACCGTGATTCGCCCCCTGGTGGCCGCGCAGGCGGTTGTGCAGTCGACGATTTCGCAAGTCGGTGCGTCGGTGAACGATATCACCACGCTCGGCGGCTTGATTCCAGGCAACCCGATATCGACTGCAGCAAACAACGTCCTGCGCCAAGGTGCCGCGCTGACCCAGCTTGCGCCTCTGTACCAGATGCAGAGCGTGTTGGATCGGATGCAAAAGAATGTGCTTGCAGGTCCTCTCGCAAACGGTACTTCCAGTATTACCACCAGTAATTCAACGCTCCAGAAGGTAGCGGCCGACAGCTACGGCGACCAGTCGCGGTGGACGGAAATCGCCGCTGCAAACAGCATTGTTGACCCTCAGCTCGACGGCATCCAGACGATCAAAATCCCAGTAGGTGAATAGATGGACCTGAATACAGCCGAGACAGAGCAAATCGTCCGGCAGGTAGTCGGCCGTCTGTTGCTAAACGGGGTAGAGGTGCCGTTTGTGTCATGCGAGATCGACAGCAACGCCTTTTACTCGGCGGATACGTTCTCCGTGGTGTTCGCGCGGTCTGACATGCCGCCTCCGTACAACACGGTGCAGTGGTGGGGGGCGCAGACCTCGATCGAGGTTTCAATCTCCATCGGATTACTGGGCCAAGGCGTCGAGGACTGGCGCGAGCTGATTGTAGGCACCGTGGACAGGCTCAATATCCACATGAGCAAGTTCGAGGTCACCCTCGACGGTCGCGATTACACCAGCAAACTCATCGATACAAAGACCAACGAGAAATTCGCCAACATGACCACCAGCCAGGTGGCCACGCTGCTGGCTAATCGGCGCGGCCTGACCCCGGTTGTCACGGCAACTACCACGCAGGTTGGCGGGATTACCAAGTGGGACCATGCGCACGTCACTGACGAACGCACAGAGTGGGATCTTCTGGCTTACTTTGCCGGGTTAGACGGCTTTCAGGTCTATGTGACTGGCAACGAGCTGCACTATGAGCCAGCCCTTGATCCTGAAACAACTGACCAATACCTGATCCGCTGGGTAGAGACCGGTGCGCTGGCCTACCCGCAGTGCAACACCTCGGATGACCTGACCTTTGAACGTGATTTGACCTTGGCGAAGGGTGTGACGGTGCAGGTCCTGTCGTGGAATGACGGGAAAACGGTCAAGGCTACCTACCCGAACAACTCGGCTAAAGGAATCTCGCCCGGGCAGGCGACAGCCAAGCGCCAGGTCTATGAGATTAAGCGCACCGGCCTTGACCAGTATGCGGCCCAGCAACTGGCGCAGAAAATCCATAAGCAGATCACAGATCACGAAATGCGCCTTTCAGGATCTCTGCCGGGCGACAACTCGCTGATGCCAAACACGATCGTTCGCGTAGAGGGGACTGTATCCGGGTTCGACCAGCTCTACTACGTCGATTCGGTGCGCCGCTCGCTGAGCTTCGAGTCAGGTTACAAGATGAGCCTGACGGCCAAGAACCATAACCCTAACTCAATGGTGCAGCCGTGAGCCTCCAGCAACTGACCAATGCCTTGCACCAGACGCAGACAAACGACTCGACTGGGGCGCGATCCGGCACCATCACCAGCTATGACAAGGTCAACGGCGTCGTAAAAGTCGCTATTCAGCCAGAAGGCCGCGAAACCAACTGGTTGAAGTTGGACTGTCCGGGCGTCGGGAACGGTTGGGGGGTGCAAATCGGCCCGCAAATCGGCGATGAAGTCACTGTCGAATTTGATTCCTTCGATCCAAATAGCGGCAGGGTAACGGCACGGCACACGAACAGCTTGAACCTTGCGATGCCCGTCCCCTCCGGCGAAATCTGGATGGTTCACAAATCCGGCGCGCTCCTGAAATTCAACACGGACGGAACCGTCTCGCTGCATTCTGGAGTGGCCATCAATTATGACGCCCCGGCGCACCACTTCACGGGCGGCCCTGTCACGATGGATCACACGCTGACCGTAACGGACAGCACTGGCGTCGTGGTAAGTGGCGGCGACGTCAAGGCCGACACCATCAGCCTCAAAACCCACCGCACTAGCGGCGTCACAGCAGGTGGCGGGACTTCTTCGGTGCCAGTGCCATGAAAGACTTAACTCATTACCCCGGAGACGATCTTTCACTGTCCCCGACCGGAAGCTTGTCACCTGTCGAGGGCATGGAGAGAGGCAAGCAAAGGATTCTGCGAAGATTGATCACCAATCCAGGCGATTACCTATTCCACCCCGAATACGGCGCAGGGCTTGGCCGATATGTGGGCGCGCTGATGAATGTCCCGGAAATAATCGCCAACATCCGAGGACAGATCCTCCTTGAGGATTGCGTCGCCAAGAAGCCGGCGCCTGTGATTTCAGTCACCCCTTCAAACGACACCATTTCCGTCAATATCAGCTACACCGACTCCCCGCTTGGCGAGCCAGTGACGCTTTCGTTCGAGGTAAATCGCTGATATGGCATCTCTCAACGTCAAGGACTTCACCACCCTCGTACGAGATCAGGTGACTGCGATTCAGGGGCGAGCCGCTGGCCTAGTCGACTTCACCATTGGCTCACTTCTGCGCGCCATCACCGAAAGCAATGCCAGCGTTCTGCAGTGGCTGCAGCAGTTGATCGTCACGCTGCTGGCCACCACTCGCGCCTCGACCTCTTCCGGCGCAGATCTCGATTCGTGGATGGCTGATTTCGGATTCTTCCGGCTTTCAGCCAGCTTTGCCACGGGCAGCGTGACCTATTCACGGTTCACCCCTACCAACTCTGCGTTGATTCCGATTGGCGCCCTGGCCGGATCGACTGACGGATCGCAGCAGTATGCAGTGACGATCGACACTACGAACGCGCTCTACAACGCGACGTTGGGGGGCTATCTGATCCCGGCCGGCACCGCATCCGCGACCGTTCCAGTCATGGCGAGCACTGCAGGGGCCGCAGGTAATGCGCTGATCGGCACCGTCACAGTCATCGTAGGAACCATCAGCGGCGTCGACACAGTTACGAACTCTGCGGTTTTCACCAATGGTGTTGACCCGGAAGGAGACTCGGCGTTTCGCGCCAGATTTGTGCTGTGGGTTCGGTCGCTGTCGAAAGCCACAAAAGCGGCAATCGGCTATGCATTGTCGTCGAAGCAGCAGGGCGTCTCCTACACCCTCACAGAGAATCGGGATTACAGCGGGAACACGCTGTATGGCTATTTCTATGCGGTTGTTGATGATGGAAGCGGAGCTCCATCAGGCGCATTTCTTGCTACGGCCGCCGCCGCTATTGAGTCTGTTCGCGGATTCACCACGCGCTACGGTGTTTTTGCTCCGGTGCGTGTAACGGCAAACGTGAGCATGACCATAACCACTGATATAACGGTGACGCATAGCGTCGTTGTGGCTCAAGTGAATCTTGCACTACAGGCATACATCGCGAGTTTGACGCTTGGGCAAATTCTTCCGTACACACAGCTTGCCGCAATTGCCTACGGCGTTAGCCCGGCAATCACAAACGTCTCTGGCGTCCTGCTCAATGGCAGCACTGCTGACCTTGGGGCAACCAATAAACAGGTCATCCGGCCAGGCACAGTGACGGTGGCGTAAATGAGTACTGGCGACCAAGCAGATATGTTCGGGCGGCTTAAAAATCTATTGCCTCTCGGATGGTTCGGCGACAACAACCCTGTGAGGGATGCCTTGTTATGGGGCTACGCACAGGCGCTTTCGTGGGGCTTCACGCTTTATTTATATGCCAAGAGTCAGACCCGCATTAAAACTGCCACTGACGGCTGGTTGGACCTGATAGGTCTTGATTTCTTCGGGAATAACCTGTTGCGGCTTTCTGGCCAATCAGATGCAAGCTATTTGAATCGCATCCTGATCAATATCTTCCGAGAGCGCGGGACGCGCCACGGAATAGATCAGGTTCTTTTTGATTTGACCGGTCGCCATCCGCTCATTATCGAGCCAGCCAAGCCAGATGACTGCGGCTGTCTAGGATTGACTCTAGGGCTTGGCGTTGCTGGGCCTTTAGGGTCGACGTCCTGCCCATATCAGGCGTTTGTTACAGCCTACAGACCTGCAGGAAATGGTGCAGGTGGTTGGCCTGGCATTCATACCAATTGGTTCGGTCTTTCTGTCACAAGCGGGCTTATCCCTTCCGTCCAGCTAGCACCCGCAGTCTCGGACGCCGATATCATCGCCGCCCTTGAGGCGACCAAGATGTACGGATCGACCATCTGGTATCGCATCAGCAACTGACACCCACTTCAATTTCCGGGCCTGCCATGTGCAGGCCTTTTTTTATGGGGCACACATGGACAGACAAATCGTTTACCCGGGCCAGATCCTGCCGGAAACCACATTGCTGCAAATGACCAAGGACACGATGATTGGCGTGGCAAAGCTGGCATCGGCCACCCTTGGGACCAATTCCGTTGCAAGTGGTTTTGCTGTTACCCCGACCGGCCCAGCATCGCTTCAAGTGCTGTGTGCTCCGGGTGAGATTTACAGCATGGCAACTATTGACGCATTGGCCTTTTCAACTTTGCCTGCCGACACCACTCACAGCATCCTGAAGCAGGGCATCATGCTGGATGGCGTAACTTTGAGCTGTCCTGCACCAGGTACAACAGGCCAGTCGATCAACTATTTGGTCCAGGTCACCTATCAGGACTCTGATGCGACCCCAGTGTTGCTGCCGTACTACAACAGTGCCAACCCATCGGTCCCATATAGCGGCATGGGCAACAATGGGCTTACCCAAAATACCGTTAGAAAAGGTATCGCGGTCGTTTCTGTAAAAGCGGGAGCGTCGGCAACGACCGGCAGCCAAACAACCCCTTCGCCAGACCCTGGATATATCGGCCTATATGTAGTAACTGTTGCCTTTGGCCAGACTACTATCACTTCGAGCAATATCTCTCAGTTGTCGGGAGCATTGCTGTTAACGGGTGGATTGCTTCAGCTGATTCAGAATGGTGCGCCATCCTATGCAGTTGACTTTGGCACGACCAACAATCTTGCTGCCACATTATACCCGTACCTGACCTCGTTGACTGACGGCCTGTCCGTAAGGATCAGGGTGTTGAACACCAACCTTGGGCCTGCAACGCTGAACCTAAATGGTACTGGCGCGATCGCGATCAGGGCGGCTTCCGCCGCATCGACGCCTTCAGCTCTCATCGGCTTTGAGATGACGGCCTTTTACACCTACGACTTCGTTTACAGCTCTGCTGCGGGCGTCTGGCTACTTAAAAACCCTGGTCGTTATGCAGACGTGACTGGCAACGGCGGCTCCGCGTTTTCTGTAGGCCCAGCTACGCAGCCAAATCATGCAATTCAATATGGTCAGGCCACCGGGCGAGTCGTAAACCAAGTCTTCATCACCGCCAACGGAACCTACACCCCGACGGCAGGAATCACTTATGCCATTGTTGAATGCGTTGGCGGTGGCGGCGGCTCTGCACATGTTATTGCCACGGGTGCTTCTCAGTTCGCGACGACCGCCGGCGGCCAGGCTGGGGGATACACCAAATCGAAATTTAACTATGCCGCGCTGGCTGGTGGTATCGCATGTTCAGTCGGCAATGGGGGGGTTGGTCCGAATGCCGGCGGTGTCGTTACTTCTTCTAAGGGTGGCGTAACATCCTTCGGTAGTTTGGTTTCGGCGGGGGGTGGCAGTCGATCAACCGCAGGGATACTGAGCACGGGCACATATCTCAGTTCGCCACAAGGCACTCCAACAACGGCAACAGGGTCCTTCCTCTATCAAATCGCTGGACAGCCAGGGACATGGGGCGCCTATAGCGTTGGTAGCGGCCAGCTCGGCGGTTGCGGCGGATCATCTCCATATGGCGGCGGCGGGGTAGGTGTTGGCATAGGAGCTACAGCGGTAGCTGGTAGTGGATATGGTGCTGGTGGTGGTGCAAGTAGTCTTGGCCCTAGCTCCGCCTCTATTGGTGGAGCAGCAGGGTCTCCAGGTGTAATTATCGTTACGGAGTATGTGTAATGGGCATCTATGCAACTGTTAACGTAGCTACTGGTATTGTAGAAAACATGTCGCTATGGGATGGCGTCTCAGAATGGTCCCCTGGCGATGGATACATTGCCGTTCTAGCCGACGGTATAGACAACGTCACAATGGGCTGGAGCTATAGCAATGGCGTCTTCTCGCCGCCGCCAGTTATTCCTCCAACGGCAGCAGAGATCCTTCAGGCAAATCAAAACGCTCAATCCATGCTGCTCTATCAAGCCTCTCAGGCAATGACGCCTGTTCTGGTATCTCTCCAACTCGGCGACGCGACCGATGACGAAACGGTTTACGCGAAAGCGTGGCAGTCCTATTACCGGGCATTGCAGGCTGTCGACTTGACGATTGAGTCACCCGAATGGCCTGAGCCACCAACCCATTGAGTTCTGGCTGATTAGCCGTTTTGATTTCTAGGAGAAAGCCAATGTCGATCACAACGCAGCAACTGCTGCGGATCCTCCCAAGCGCCGGCTCTAAAGCCGGCGTTTTTGCGTCTGCGCTGAATCTGGCGATGGATCGGTTTCAGATCAACACGACGTTGCGCGTGGCGGCGTTCATCGCCCAAGTCGGGCATGAGTCGGGCCAGTTCCGCTATGTTCGCGAGCTTGGCGGTGATCAGTACCTGAGCAAGTACGACACCGGCCCGCTGGCCAAGCGTTTGGGCAACACGCCAGAGGCTGATGGTGACGGACAGAAGTACCGAGGCCGTGGCTTGATCCAGATTACGGGTCATGACAACTACCTCGCGTGCAGCAAGGCCCTGTTTGGTGATGATCGGCTGCTGCGCACCCCAGAGCTGTTGGAACAGGCCGAGTGGGCGTGCAAGTCGGCGGCGTGGTTCTGGAATTCGCGAAACCTGAACGCACTGGCTGACGTCGGCGACATGAATGGCATCACGCGTCGTATCAACGGCGGCATGAACGGTCTGGCCGAGAGGCTGGAATTCTATGACCGCGCCAAGAAGGTGCTGGCATGAGCATATGGCTGCGGGTCCTTCCTTATATAGCAGCGGTGCTGATCGGCGCCGCCGGCGCCTGGCAGTTTCAGGACTGGCGCTACGGGGAGCACCTGGCGGAGCAGGCGCGACTGCACGCCGAAACCCTCAATCAAATGACCCAGGTCGCAGCGACCGCGCAGCAGGCCGAACAGGACAAGCGTCTGGCCACCGAGCAACAGATCGCCATCCAGGACCAACAACACACCAGGGAATTATCCGATGCCCAACGCAACCAGGCTGTTCTGCGCGATCGCCTTGCCACTGCTGATGTGCGGCTGTCAGTCCTTCTCGACGCCGCGGATTCAGCCAGTGGCTGCAACGTGCCTGCCGCTCCCGGCGCCGTCGGCGTGGTTCATGGCGCCGCGCGAGCCCAACTTGACCCAGCGCATGCTCAACGAATTCTCGCCATCACCGGTGACGGGGACCAAGGACTGATCGCGCTGCGGGCGTGCCAGGCATATGTCAGGGCTATCGCGCCCTGACCAAGCCGAGCCTCTGCCGGAGCTCATCAGCTTCTTTTCGGTTCGAACTGGCCGATATTTCCAGGTCTGCGATCTGCTTTCTCATCACTGCGGCTTCGGCTCCACGCTGCCGGAGATAGCCGGCGAACTCATCTTTTTTTGCCTGGGCCTCGGTCAGCATCGCGATCAGGCCGAAGATATCGGCGCGCGCTTTGCGCAGCTGCAGGTTCAGTTCCTGGATCTCGTTTTCCAAAATCCCGCAGTGCTGGCGGTACATTTCCAGGGGCGAGGGGAGGCCAAGCCACTCGCAGGTGTCTTCATCGATGGGCATGATTGGATTTCCGATTACTGTATGTGCGTACAGTAATCGAGACGCATAAGATTTGGGAGTGGTGTTCGTCGGCAGGACGCCGGGGAGTGGATGAATCTCGTACCACTTTTCGTACCAATGAATGTTCCCTTGAGGGCCTCTCCGGGGTCTCAGAAGGCGCTGAAACCCCTTGTCTAGCGCCTTTGAAATACGCCAGCTAATCCGCACATAAAGTCCTTACCGGTTTTTCCGTTGGGGAGGGGCATTCAAGTCAGGCCAAAATGGCCGGTACTCAGAAACTGACCCGCTGCAGATGTGGGAGTTTTAGAACGATGAGTTATAAGAGGGGGCGACTGACCAGCGGCCAGTCGCGATTTTTCATTTGCCGCGAATCAACGTGCGCAAGGCGAAACGGTTGGGATGGCAGGCCTCGGCGACGCTTTTCGGCAGCGGCAGCGGCTCGTTGTCCAGCCATGCCGCGAGCAGCTCGCCCGACAGCGGTGCGGTGATCAGCCCGCGTGAACCATGGCCACTGTTGACGTACAGGCCATCGAGCCACGGGCAGGCGATGTCCGGCACTTGTCGCGCATCCTTGCTCAATGCGGCATAGGCCTCGGCGAAGGCTTCGCGGTCGGCGAGGGGGCCGACAATCGGCAGATAGTCAGGACTGGTGCAGCGAAATGCGGCGCGTCCTTCCAGGGTTTCCGGGGGCAGCTCATTGATGTGCAGACGCGCTACCAAATCGCTGGAGATCTCTTCGAGCATCGCCAGATTGCCCAGGTGTTCGGCGGTGGTCGGTGTCAGGTCGTCGCTGTTGAAGTCGAAACTGGCGCCGAGCGTGTGTTCGCCCAGACGTGCCGGGGCGACATAACCTTCGGCGCAGACCACAGTGCGCAGCGCCTGACTCTCGGCGGTTTGCGGCAGGCGCGTGATCTGCCCGCGAATGCGCTTGAGCGGCAGCTCGGCACTTTGCGCAAAGCGTTTGATCTCCGCTGCGCCGGCCAGCACCACCACCGGCGCGCTGGCGAGCACCCGTTCGCCGTCGAGGGCTTGCCACTGTCCCTCGACCTTGCGCAGTTCCAGCGCATCGTGATGCTTGAGCAGTTCGATGTTCGCCTGCGCGGCTTGCGCCTGGCACAGCGCGGGCGGATGCACCCAGCCCCCTTCGGGATAGTACAAACCGCCATGGGCCAGACCGATGCCGGCCTGAATCTCGGCTTGCGGCTGATCGAGCCAGTGCACCAGGTCTTCCGGGAACGCCGCGGCCAGTTGCGCCTGACGCTCGGCTTCCTTGGCATTGAACGCCAGTTGCAGCACGCCGCAGTCGTCCCAGTCGGTGCCGCGTTGCAGGGTTTCCAGCAGGCGGCGGGTGTAGCCGAAGCCGCTGACGATCAGTTGCGACAACGCCGTGCCGTGGGCCGACAGCTTCAGGTACAGCACGCCCTGTGGATTGCCTGACGCTTCCTGCGCCACCTCGGCATGCCGCTCCAGCAGACTGACCTGCCAACCGCGCGCCGCGAGGCTGGCGGCCGTGGCGCAACCGGCCAGTCCGGCGCCGATCACCAGCGCCCGACGTTCAGCGGTCAGCGGAGCAGGGCGGGCGAACCACGGTTTGTCCGGCAGCGGTGGCGCGACATCCTGCGGCCAGCCGAGAAATTCGCCGCGCAGGATCTCCCACTTGTGGCCGATGCCCGGTGTGCGTTTCATCTTGAACCCGGCGGCGTTGAGCAAACGCCTGACCCAACCGGTGCTGGTGAAGGTGCTGATGGTCGAGCCGGGGGCGGCCAGTCGAGCCAGTTCGACGAACAGTTCGGCGGTCCACATGTCGGGATTTTTCGCCGGGGCGAAACCGTCGAGAAACCACGCGTCAATCTGCGCATCGAGTTGCGGCAGCTGCTCCAGCGCATCGCCGATCAGCAGCGTCAGCGTGACCCGGCCGTTGCCGAGGACGATCCGCTGAAAGCCCTGATGGATTGCCACGTAATGGGTCAGCAGTTGATCGGCCAGCGGCTTGAGTTGCGGCCACAGGGCCAGAGCCCGTTGCAGATCCGCCGGACTCAGCGGGTACTTTTCGACGCTGACGAAATGCAGCCGTGCGCCGGCCACTGCGTGCTGCTCGAACAGTTGCCAAGCACAGAGAAAATTCAGCCCGGTGCCGAAGCCGGTTTCGCCGATCACCAGTCGCCCGTGCGCCGGCAACGCGGCAAAGCGCTCGGCCAGGCGATTCTGTTCGAGGAACACATAACGGGTTTCATCCAGCCCCGACTGGTCGGAAAAATACACATCATCGAACACCCGCGAGCGCGGGCGTCCCTGGTCATCCCAGTCGAGTTGGGCGTGGGGCAGTACAGGTTTCATGGCAGGCTCGGCAACGACAAGGCGGCCATTCTAGCCGATCGGGCGGAGGGTGCTTGATCCAAGGCAAGGCCTGGGTGCGCAGCCTCGAAGACAATCGATGGTTTGGGCGCTGATCAGAGCAACCTGTGGCGAGGGGATTCATCCCCGATCGGCTGCGTAGCAGTCGCAATCCCGCTACCAGCGTGCATCTGGCGTTGAATGGCTTTGGGGCCGCTGCGCTGCCCATCGGGGATAAATCCCCTCACCACAGAGTTTTTCTTGAAGCCAAAAGGAGCGGAATTTCTCCGTCGTGCCCGTGCCCAATCCGCTAGTCTTGCTGAATCCTGGAAGGAGCCGTCCCCATGTTTGAATCCGCCGAAATCGGCCATGCCATCGACAAAGAGACTTACGACGCGGCTGTGCCTGCCTTGCGTGAAGCACTGCTGGAAGCGCAGTTCGAGTTGCAGCAGCAGAAGCGTTTCCCGGTGATCATTCTGATCAACGGCATCGAGGGCGCCGGCAAGGGCGAGACCGTCAAGTTGCTCAACGAATGGATGGACCCGCGCCTGATCGAGGTGCGCACCTTCGATCAGCAGACCGATGAAGAACTGGCGCGGCCACCGGCGTGGCGTTACTGGCGGATGCTCCCGGCCAAAGGACGGATGGGCGTGTTCTTCGGCAACTGGTACAGCCAGATGCTTCAGGGCCGGGTGCACGGGCTGTTCAAGGATCCGCGTCTGGATCAGGCGATCAACGCTGCCGAGCGTCTGGAAAAGATGCTCTGCGATGAAGGTGCGCTGATCTTCAAGTTCTGGTTTCACCTGTCCAAGAAACAGATGAAGGCCCGCCTAAAGGCGTTGGCCGACGACCCGCTGCACAGCTGGCGCATCAGCCCGCTGGACTGGCAGCAATCGCAGACCTACGACAAGTTCGTCAAATACGGCGAGCGCGTGTTGCGCCGCACCAGCCGCGACTACGCGCCCTGGCACATCATCGAAGGCATGGACGCCAACTACCGCAGCCTCGCGGTGGGCAAGATCCTGCTGGAGGGCTTGCAGAATGCGCTCAAGCGTCCTGAAGTGCATACCGAAGAGGTCAACGCCGCCCCGTTGGGCACTGCCGTCGACGAACTCAACCTGCTCGACAGCCTCGACCTGGACCAGCAGCTGGAAAAGAAAGATTACGAAGAACAACTGATCACCGAGCAGGCGCGGCTGTCCGGGTTGATGCGTGACAAACGCATGCGTCGCCATGCATTGGTGGCGGTGTTCGAAGGCAATGATGCGGCGGGCAAGGGCGGGGCGATCCGCCGGGTGGCGGCGGCGCTCGATCCGCGTCAGTACAGCATCGTGCCGATTGCCGCGCCGACCGAAGAAGAGCGCGCGCAGCCGTATCTGTGGCGCTTCTGGCGACATTTGCCGGCACGCGGCAAGTTCACCGTGTTCGACCGCTCGTGGTATGGCCGGGTGCTGGTGGAGCGGGTCGAGGGCTTTTGCAGCCCGGCCGACTGGTTGCGCGCCTACAGCGAGATCAATGACTTCGAAGAGCAGATCGCCGACGCCGGGGTCATCGTCGTCAAGTTCTGGCTGGCGATCGACAAGGACACGCAGATGGAACGTTTCCAGGCCCGCGAGCAGATCCCGTTCAAGCGCTTCAAGATCACCGAGGACGACTGGCGTAACCGCGACAAGTGGGATGCCTACCGCGCCGCCGTGGGCGACATGGTCGACCGCACCAGCACCGAGATTTCGCCGTGGACACTGGTCGAGGCCAATGACAAACGCTGGGCGCGGGTCAAGGTGCTGCGCACGATCAACCGAGCACTCGAAGAGGCGTTCGAGAAGTCCGCCAAGCCCGCGAAAAAACACAAGGACACGACCGTTGGGCACGCCATCCCG
>JABFPR010000178.1:0-13149 GCA_022817345.1 Neoscelio sp. ZL-2020
AAATAATTATTTGAAAAACTGGATATTCTTTAAAAAACTTAAATTATTCAAATTTCTATGAAGTTTACAAATTTTGTTTGCAAATTATTTTTATTAGAGATATAACACAACGTATAATAATTAAAGATACAACTTTTGACAAAAAACTTTAAAATATAATTTATTTGTCGAGAAGAGATGAAATAACATTCCAAGCTTCTGCTGCCACCTATGTGACTTTCCACGAATTAGTCTCATGTTATCATAGCTTGATAATTTATTGAACACAATTAGACATTTAAATTCTACATTCTTGAATATACATAATATTCTACATAAAATTATTAATAATGTTACTTGATTTATAATTATTTGTTAAAAGTATATTAAACAAATAAAATTCATAAAATTCTATTGTATTTTATGTTATTTGGTATTGAATTAAAGTCGTATATTAAATCTAATATTTGTTAGATACCCTAATAGCAATAAATTTTAAACTTAAAATTTGTATTAATATTTTCAATTATTTTGAGTTTATTTACACTAATCTTACAGTAGTATTATAACGTAAAAAATTTAACATTTTCGGAAATATTTTTGTTATTAGGGTAATATTAACTTAATTCTTAAACTATATAATTATATCACATATATATTTTTATTACGTATGAACAATATACGAAGATAATTTTAACACATAAACATTATTATTTCTTAATTAATTTTGATAATTGACTAATCTTTAGATATTTATAAACTTTAATATACTATCAACAATAGTTAAACTTGTATTTTATATTATATCACTATGTAAAGCATTGTAGCAAAATTTCATTTAAAAACATGCGTTGTAAGCAGAAAGTAAGTAAGCATGTATACAGACAAGTGCTTTGAGTATTGTCGGTACCTCGCCTTCCCTTTTGGATTGGGTCTAGACGACCGGTACACTCAAAGCGGAGTTAATCGCCGTATGGGTAATTAAACATAGCTAACGCATAAATACGCGTTGTTAACTTTACGATCAAAGGGCTCGCAGACCGATTAGTTTCTTTGGATGCGTTGATGCGCAAACTACGTCAAACCTCAGAAAGCTGAAGGCATATTTCCGGTGCTGTTTGGACGGATGAATGTATCTTTTAAAACTGATCTTTGTATTTGTCACGTGCAATGCAATGAGAAACATTAAAACAAAAAGACACGAATTATAATTAAAATTATGTGTAATAATATATTGAAAAATAATATTTGACAAAAAATCGTGTTGTCAAATTAAGTTTAAAGTTTTTATTTCGGATTGTAATGAAAACTGAAGTAATATAATCAACATTATTTTTAATATTTAAAACGTTAATATAATAAACAATAAACGTAACTTTTCATTCTGAAATATCAATAATTATCATTAATATTAGTCAGTCATATTTCACAGTTTATAATATTCTTAAAATATTGTACAAGTATTGAATATTATATATAATTAAACATGTTGACAATGTTTTTCAGGTATTTCAATATTGTACAATATTAATACTAATATTGATAATACTGTGTCAATGTATGAGTAATATCATGTATTACGCGTGTAAGATATTTTATACTATATATTATTTATATGCTCAACTTATGTACTCAATTGTGAATTTCCAATTTCAGGTATATAACTCTGAAACCAAAAGTAATTTAAACATTGTGGAAAAAAACTATAATAGTTTTCCTAATCGGGCATATTAGGAATATAAGAAATGTTAGCAGTATCTGAACAATCCATTTTATCTAAGTTACCCATGCCAGGAATCGAACTCTGAATCTCGTGCACCGAATCGTAGACGTTATCCAATACTCCACGTCCTCTTAGCGATACAAGACTTTCTTTTATCTACTTGACTCATTATAGTCAAATAGGTCAATTTTATGACATCTTTTATGCAATTTTGTAATTGTGTAATTACAAAATAGATAAATACAATTTACATAATTAATAATCATGTATTATATTAATAATAAATATGTAAACAATTATTACAAATTTATTTTCCAAATACGGTTTTCTATTAATCTACAATATTTGTGCTTAGGATTTTAAATTAAATGAATCTTTATTTTAATTAGATTTTGTATAACCAGTACCGTAATATGGACTACTTTGCTCCATCACTTACTAACGGATTTATATTATTTAAGTAATTTTTTGCTAATTACTTTTGAAGATTGATATGTAATTATCTTATACATAGAAAAAATGCACAAGGATTACACTAAAATCCCATTCTAATGTGGTGGTGCAAAGTAATCCCTAAAGGAGCACGATAAGTATTACGATTCTATTAGAATTTATTATTTTTCTACTGCAAATTATTTATTATATATTCTACAAGAAATTATTATATTTCTTGATAAATGCGGAATAGCCTTGTCCGAAGAAAGAGAAATTTTACTTGTAATATTTAGAATAATAATATAAAATTTCTCGAATTTCAGACATATCTCTTAACTTGTTAAAAAATCGTCATTTTTAGTACAATATTTTATCAGTGCAACTATAGCAAAGGAACTATAACATTTTATAAAATATACATGCCTTAATTTTAGTTGCTTGTAATTTACATTAAGAGATCATGTGTCTTAAATATTTTCACATGTATTAAAATAAAGACACATGGTATTAAAGGTGCCGTATAATAAGATACACATTTTTTTTATGCTTTAAAACAGACATTTGTTGTACTTTATACAATGTAACGGAGATTTTAAGTCATGCAATACGACTTAAATTAAGTTTTTAGATTGATATTTAGATATTTTTATGTTAAGACATAATATGAAAGGTAAATAAATGTATACATATTTTGTATATAAATATGTTATCATATAAATATACAATTTTGTACATTTTAATCTACAAAATTGTAGATTTTATTAAATTTACCATACCTACGCTTTAATTAATACGTTCGTTTTTTCCATGCAGAATCAGAAATAGTGTGACAGTCGTAATTTTGTTCACGTTGTCATACTATTACAATATAATTATTTTCCATGCAAAAAGCAATATGTTTTTTTATTAACAAATGTAAATCAAAATAATAATTCCACATAACATTTAAATAGTCAAAAGTACTGTTAAATCTGTTTAAGTTGGATTAATCACATATCTTATTTTAAAATACTTAATTGCTTGAAGACATTGATTTCATTAAGTGACTATATGAATTTCATTAAATGAGACACTTGTTTATATAGTGTATAATCAAAATGTAAATCTGTCAATTATTTACAAATATCCACATATTGAATTTTTATTTCAAACGTTTCAAGTTAAACATGTTGATATTATCATTTGTCTTTATGTACTAATCCGTGCCGTCAATTGGCACGTGAATCTTCATCGGATAGTCACTTAATTCCAGAGATAACATGTAAAAACACGCAAGTAAACTTCCTCGAGCATTGTGAACTTTTGCTTTCTTCACCCACCAAAGACGGTATACGAAGAAACATTGAACTCACTAGATACAAACATAGAGACCGAGGACAATGGACCGTTTCTCAAGGGGGTTTCCCATAAATGTCAGCATCGCTTGCACAAAAATATCGTCCATTGGTGGTGGTATCGACCATTATAGTCACTATGTGCGGAAGAGCTTTTAAGGTTTCTATTTCTAAGTAACAACCTGCGGAAGCATCATCCCTCTTGTCCTGTTATAAATTATTTGCCTCGCGTATCTGATAGATACCGATTCACTTGTCACAACGACTTTTCTTTGTAAACTGCCGGTTATACCGTAAGAGCATAATCCCTTGATACTGTAAAAATGATGCGCACTCGAGACATTGTTTCAGAAAACTTTATTGTCGCTTGAACTGCTGGAATGTGGCCAATGAAAAAAGTTGTACTATCTGACGATCAATCTATAATAGCTTTATACATAACCATGATACTGCTTTTAGTAACGAAAGTCATTTTCATGGTGAAAATTTGAGTTTCAAGTAATATCTATTTTGGTATCAACATTTTTCTTAACGTACATTCAAAAAGATTCCTTCACTCAAAAGATTTCATTAAATAGATTTATTTCATAGCAAATTGAAGTTACAGAACATATTTGATGCCCAAGTATAAATTTAAATAGGCTAAGATGTGCATCCGATCAGAACCATGCTAAGCTTCTGATAAATGTGACACGCGTTTGGTCTGATACCTCTACTTTCATAATCAAATAATTTTAAGGAAAGAAACTTATTTCAACTGTCTCTACGTTAACATCAAAATAGTTTATAATAATTTTAACAAATCTTATTTGAGATTTGACATCCATATAAACAAAAAATATTCCTGTAATATTACATTAATATAAATTTAATTTAATTATAATATTAAAATAATATACATAGAATATTATATAATATACTAGGAATAAGTTTTGCATGTTGAATGTCCGCTTATATAGGGTGTGTTCAAAAAGTAATGTAGTGCTGTGATAAAAAAAATGTATTCAAGATTAATTTCACTGATTATTGAAGATTATTGACACTGATTAATTTCGATCCCGTTAATGGAAATGAGTGTATTCTTTTACCTTCCACCGGACGGGAGTCCGGTGGTCTCGAGTATTCCCGGAGCCTCGATTCCGTCAACTAATCCTTTTGTTGTCTCCTTGTCGGGAACGTCCAAAGCCTCAAAGGTTTTGATCTTGTCGGTCTACTCCCTGGACTTACTGATTATTGAGATAGAGGTCGAAGATAACTAACCAACTGGTTTTTGTCGGGAAAAGCGACGACTTATATACTTTTGCGTCGCCAATGGAATGCGTTCAGGAAATGACGTATGGATTTTGACATCGGTTTCTATTGGTTAGGATTTGGATACGTCATTACACTGCGTGATTTAATAGACAAATTAATGATGTTTTGACTTTATAATTTATCATTGATCACAATCAAATTCACTGATTGGAGGAAAATGTACTTTCTCTTAAAGGTGTGACCATTATAAATCGAAAAATTACAGATTTTGATGAAACTGAAATATGCTATAGTTGAGATAATTACGCTTGATTGTGCAAAATATGCAATAGATTGACCGTTTATAATTGGAGACATTTAATGTCAAATTTCAATATAAATACATGGGCATTATACATTAACCACTCTGTGATGATCAATATATTTGAGGCAATAATAAAAAGTAGAAAAATTAATTTTATTTTTAATAACATATATGGTAAATTCAACTTTAATGATATTAATAAATAAATGACATTGAAATATTTCATGAAAACTAGTAATCAACCAGAACTACCAACAGTGTCAAACTTGCGATGTTGTTACAATCTATTTCCGAACCGGAGATGTAACCTTTACATACAGCGAAACGTGAACTGAAGTTGGCAATAGGTACACGCACAAACAAAAGTTATCGTTTTTCACGCAAAGAAAAATAACTTTTATATAAATAATTAATCCCGCATAATATCATTTTTGCATTACATGAATTATACAGATTGTTTTATTATGTAACATATCAAATCAGATATATATTTGTTGTTTCATCAACTACGATATGTGCTCAATGACATTAACTTTTATGACTGACTATCATGTTGTCATAACTTAAGTGAGGTTAGTAGACACAAAAACACTTATCTCGGACGGACGAATCATGACCCGTGTTGGCCTTTATTAATGCTGAAACTAGAAACAAACCTTTTATTATCAATTGATCTTTGGTCTTGCATCGCAGCTTCGGATGGTTAAGACAGCTGAGTTGAGTTAATTATACATGTGACAGCTTTTCTTTATGAAAGTAACAAAATAGGATTTTAATACCGGACGCACCAACAAAAACATGACTTTTGTTATTTGTTAGATTTTGTAGTACTTACTTGGATTGTCGGGTTGCTAATGCGTTTGAAGTTTGTGCACCGCTGTCTTTTTCCTTTCTTGAATGTCGACTCTCCGGATTTCCACGTATCTGTTGAGCTTTTTGCTGTTTTTCCTATTCCCAAATGTTACATATGTGTGTTATCTTACCTGGGTCTGTAATTGCAGCTGTTTATGGTATAGTTCTCGCGTGTCTTTTTCTTTCGTTTGGGTTAAGACAAGGATAGCGAGAGCGTATTCATTTCCGCTATGCTCGCTAATTAATCAGATAACGTCGTTGGTACGCTTCTGAGGAGATTCGCCTTGACCGTTAGCTTTTTCCGGAATGTTAACAGTTGGGGCTCGCGCGCGCATGGTCGTCATTGTTTTTTCTTTTCGTGTATTTTTTTGTCATTCGTGCCGTTATTGATATTAGTGATTTTGTGTTGTGTTATTATTTTAGTGTTATTTCGGTGTACTGCGGTCAAGTCAAGTTAGCGGTCAAGGAGTATTATTTAATTGTATCTTTGGGTGAGTTGTTTTTCTTTTATATTCCAGATTTATTTCATTGTTGTTCAATGTTTTCAGGAATTTTTAGGGGTTCTTTTCCATTTGCCGTTTATTCTGACCCATGCACCAAGGCTTCTTGACCATTCTCAAGCGAGAAGTCGAAGAGTTCGGACGTGTTTTGCGGAACTACTTTCATTGCTTACGTACTTTAAGTTTTCTTGCACCTCGTGTATCCGAATTATCCGAATTATTCTCGACGATCCGTTTAATTAGCTTTTGTTTGGAATCGATTATTGTTCCGGCAGTTGTTTAGGAGTTTAAATTCACGTGTATTTTTGGTATTTTGCTCGCGCTCCCGATTATTTTCGTGGATCTTCCAACGTCGACACGTGGAAAAATTTTTCGTTGCGTCTTTACGTGGGTGCTTCTCCCACTTTACTTAATTGCTTTTTCTTGCTGCTGTTTATGGACATGGCGTCTGTGGACACGGGCCAACCACACTCGGATCAGCCTCGAATCGACTCAGACGTGACAACCGGCAACCTTGAAATGGAAGTGGCAATTCCAAACTTCCAAAAACGATTGGAATTCGAGAAGAGAGTGTCTTATATTGAGAAGAAAAAGTCAAAGGTGTACCCAATTTTGTCTGAAGAGCCATACATCGTATTCATTGAACGAACAGACGAAGGTTTGAGAGACTCTACGAGTAGGTTATCAGACTTAACTTTTGGCAGGTGCTGTGCCGAAACTTTGGGTGAGGTAATGAATTCCAGTTTTAATCTAAAAAAACCTGGTGCTTTCCGGTTCTCGTTATGTTTTCCTTCGGCAGCATGCGCTAATAACTTTGTGATAAAATTCAATGATAAAAACAACGATTTACCTTTCTTTAAAAATCAATGCTGGGTGGCTTACATCCCAGATTTTAAAATTTTCTTTTCGGCAGTGATGGGCGGGTTTGGGTCCGAGTTTATCGACGAGGACACCATTCTAAAAAATCTCAAGGCTTTCCCGGTGAATGCGAGTTGGTCGCCACCAGTTAAGGTCGAACCCATCCTCAGATTTAGGAGGAATACGGAGGGGAAATTCTCTCCCGAAAAAACGGGCTTGTTTAAGGTTATATACAGAGAAAGAACATACCCGGATAAAGTTTTGCTTTTTAGTAAGATTTTTTATTTAAAACCTTTCATTCAGAAAGTTCAACGTTGTTTTGGATGCCAGAGATTTGGCCACTCGTTGAAATCATGTAAAAGTAAAGATGAGATATGCTACAAATGCGCGGAAAAAGGGCATGACTCACAACCATGTCCAAATTTGAACATCAAGAAATGTATTAATTGCATCAGGGCTCGTCTCCCTGATTTCGATCACATGGCCTCGGACAAGAACTGTCCGATGTTCATTGCCAACAAAAATGCCAAAATCATTGCGGCTAAATCTGGGAAAACTTTTGGGGAATGTTTCAAACTCCTTGATAAGAATAATGGAAACTTAGACTTGGTTTTAAACCAATTTAAAAATGTGCCTACACTTAACATTATGGATTACGTTCAAGCGGTTACTTCTAAATCCGGTGGAAAAAAACGTGATTTTACTTATTCTAAAAAAATTTCATCTCCTTCAGGTTCTCCGGCAGCCTTGCTCGGAAAATCTCCGGCTAAAAGGAGTAGAGCTTTTGTAACTCCAACGGACCCTGGCTGCGGCGCTCACTCTTTGGAGCATTCCACGTTGGACGTCCTGCGGGGGGAGGAGCATGTGGAGGATGTGACCGAACTTTCGTCTAATCAATCTTTAGCTGCTGTACGTGGGTCGGAAAGACCCCGTTCGAGACCAGATACTTCAACTCCAAAATCTTTTTCTCGTTCTCTGGGTGCTGCTATTGGAAATGGCAGGAAACCAAAAATCTTTGATCTAAAAACTGTGGCGGAAGGGCTACTTCGGGACATTACGTGCAGGTTCGATTCCAAGGGGGACCGGGAAAAATTTTTTCAAAGGTTGAACGATTTATTGAATAAATATTAAATTCGGCCTTTGGATTAATTTAGTTTGTTTTTAGTCGCAATATCTCATTGTGATTTTACTTTGCAGGCACATTGTTTTTGTACTTGTTTTGACCTTCGATTTTGCCATGTTGTTCAAGCCCCATGTTTACATTCTCCTCATATATTCTTTCGGGATTAAATTTATGATGAACTCATGTATGTTATCTTCACTACGGTTTTGGGTACAATTTTATTTTAATTTATTTTGTTTTGATCTTTTTGATTGTATCTTTCAGGAATGTGCTTTATTTTATTTGAAACTTTTGTGCTTCACCTTGCGACTTTTGGATTATTTCGCATTTGTTTGCCTCTTGCATATTTGTGTTTCTCGCTCAATTTTGAGGGATGGTCCATTTCAGTCTGGTACAGTGGAATTGTAGGTCTTTAACTAATAAATCGGTATTTCTACCTCCACTTATTTCGAAATCAGAGGCCGACGTTTTATGTCTCTCTGAAACGTTTTTGAAACCCGGTCACACTTTCTCCTTTCCCGGTTTTGAGATGGTATCCAGGGAGCGGAGCTATGCTGATGGGGGAGGGGGGTTGCTTTTTTGATCAAATATGGCTTGCGATTTAAGTCACTTGAGCATGATTATAAAGATTTGTTTGATCTTTGTCTTCGCAATAGAGTGGAGATTGTCATGGTTGAGATTTTCTCGCATGACGCTTCTAACTCGATCACGCTAATAAACCTTTATAGCCCGCCTCGACCCCACGTGGCTTACACGGAGCGGAATTTCTGGCGCAGATTTCTCGATTTGAGTTCTTCCTGCAAGAATCTGATCATCTGTGGTGACTTTAATGCCAAGAACCCACTTTGGTGTAAGTCGGCCAGTTTCGATAGGGAGGGGAATAAACTGGCTGATGCTATTTTTCTCAGTGATCTGATATGTATGAACGACGGTTCACCTACGTTTTTTGGTGGAACTGGACCCTACCAGTCAGTTCTAGATTTAACCTTGGTCGATAAAAGCCTTGCTGCTATATGTGATTGGTCACCCGACGACTCGTGTTATGGAAGTGACCATATTCCGTGTACCCTCAGGCTTTCTGATTTCTCTGGTTCATTTGTTGAATGCAGGCCCTCTATTTCTGTCTCCGGAGTCGATTGGTCTGTTTTCGGCTCTGAGTGCACCCGTATCTTTGCTGACCTTGAACTACCTCTATCTGATGTTGATTTTCATAATTCATACACAACTTTTTTGGACGGAATATATGATAGCCTGATTATAGCTGGAGCAACGCATAAGTCCAATAATAAAAGCAAGAAAAGTTTCCGCTGCTTTTGGTGGAGTGAGGAAGCTAAAGCTTGCATGAGAGGCAAATTGGAGGCCTTTGCCTGTTTTAAAAATAACCCGTCTCGTGATAATTTAACCCATTACAAACATATGTGTAAATCTACGTCTAAAAAACTGTGTAAGATTAAATCGGATTATTTTATGGGCACCATTAATAATTTGCATAGAAATACTAACCCTACACTTGTGTAGAACTTGGTTAAAAACCTCAAAAATAAAAAAGCTAAAGTCAAAAACCCTGCTAAATCAAACATAGTCGATGTGAATAAAATAATCCAAAAATTTAACCGGATGACGGTGCCTGATATTGAAACTAATAAAGATGTATTAACCTCTAGATTAACTTTTTTTGGCGAGTCTACGGACCAGGGTTCTGCTCCGGATGGGGCTCCTCTTAACTCCCCTATTTTGAAGGAAGAATATATCTTAGCTTTGAAATCTTTTAAACTAAAATCATCCCCTGGTCCTGACCATATATCATTCTTGACCCTAAACAATATGCCCCTATGTTGCCACAAATTTCTCCTCCATATCTTTAACTACACTCTGTCCCATGCCTCCATCCCTTCTAGCTGGAGGCAGTATTTTGCTGTTTTCATCCCGAAGCCAGGCTCCTCGGATTCGAGACCCATTTCCTTGGCGTCTTGTACGCTGAAGGTCTTTGAGAAAATTTTGCACCGTCGATTTGAGTTTTGGGCGGAAAATCACCATATTATCCCCAAGTCGCAATTTGGTTTCCGCAAAGCCAGTTCTACAACTGATGCTGCGCTAACTTTGCTATCACATATTCAGATGAGAAATTTCGAAAATAAAGTTACCGGTGCTGTCTTTCTTGATATAGAGGGCGCCTTTGACAATGTGGACCCTTATCTCCTAGCTAAGATGCTGTTAAGACTGAAATGCCCTCTCAAATTTGTCATGCTTATATATAAATTAATTCAGTTCCGTTTTCTTAAAGCATATTCTATGGGTACCCTTATTAAAGAGGGAGTCGCGGAGGTGGGCCTGCCCCAAGGCTCAATTCTTAGCCCCATCCTATTTAACATTTATATCTCACAAATTGAAAGGGTACTATGGGATCGGGTTTCTCTGATCGCTTATGCTGATGACATTGTGATTTATACGTCTGGTCAATCAATTAATTCTATTGTGGGAACGCTGGAGGCGGCATGTGAGGCCTGTAGGGCACACTTGGCCGGTCTAAATCTGGCGCTGTCACATAAAAAGTCCAAGGTTATGTTTTTTGGGAGAAACATCAAACCACGTAATCTGTTAAATTTGGAGTTTAGATTCGGCTTGAATAATAATGGACTTAGGGTCGAAGTAGTTAAGGAATTTAAGTATTTAGGTGTCTGGTTCAACTACAAACTGCTCTGGGGTAAGCACGTTCAGGCTATCTCCAACAGAGCAATGGGATTCTTTAATGTTTTAAAATCTTTTGCGGGTTTTAATTGGGGAGCTCACCCCAGAATTCTATTCAAACTATATAAAGCCCTTATTGGATCGAACCTGGACTGGGGATCGCAATTATTTGGCAATTGCAATAAAACTCTCAAGGCTAAACTCGATAAAATACAATTTAGAGCTCTGAGATTAATTTTGGGTACAATGCAGTCCACACCCACTAACGTACTTCTGGACTGTACGGGGGAGTTACCCCTTTCTTCGAAGAGGGAGCTTGCCAGGGTCAAACTCGTGGCCAAATATTTGTGCTACCCGGATAACCCGGTGGGACAACTTTTGTGCAGGGAGACAGCTAATATAGATGGAAATAGCGTGCATTGGTTTCGTGACTCGATTATCGAAAGTTTTTATCTTATGAACAACTTGGAACCACGGATATTCAAATTTAGAAGGCCTGGTGCCTTATCGTTTAATTTTGAAACCCGGTTTTTGCTGCTAAATGAAATTGTGGACACTGAATCTGGTATACAGCTAATTGAGAAACATAAAAGGAGCACTAACAGCAAATTCTTGCAGATGATTAATCGTAAATGGCCGGATTACACTCAATTTTTTACGGACGGATCCAGACGCAGCCATCCTTCGGGTCCTTCACGACCTAACATCTCTACTTCATATGCGGCTGTTTCTCCGCAGCTGAGCATTTATCGGAAAGTCAGAATCCACTACACATACTCCATTTTCCATGCTGAAGCATATGCTATTTTAGACTCGCCGATGGCCATTCGGGCCAGAAAAATCCGGAAGGGAATTATTATCTCAGACTCTAAAAGTGTCCTGTTAGCCTTTGTCAAACTCGATTTTAAAGGAAACCAAGATCCTATTATATACATGATTAAACAACAAATAGGTAAAGCCATAGACGAGGGGCTTACGGTGCAGTTTTTGTGGGTACCTGCGCACAAGGGTATTGCGGGTAATGAGACTGCCGATAAACTGGCGAAATCAGCCGCCTTCTTGGAAAATACTGCAATCAAAAAAGTATTTTTAAATACTTTACATAATAAATTCTTCAACGAGATTAAAGACAAGGCCAGAGGAATAATCTGGGAATCTAGACTCCTGAGAGGAAGGAGATATTTCACTCATCGGGATAGAGACTCTTTATTGAGCCCGCCCTGGTGGAAAAAAACCAAACTTAATAGAAAGGTAACACAATTTATCACGCGTATAAGATCCAAACACTCTAGGTCTAAAGATCATCTTTACAAACTGGGTATCATTGATTCTGCTACTTGTGTATGCAGAGAACAAATTGAAAACTTGAATCATATCTTCTTTAACTGCCACTTCCTGAGGTTTGCCGGTGTCGAACTTCAGGCTCAGATTGAGGAATTAAATCAAGACGTAAATTATCAGGATGTGCAATCTATTGCCTTTGCCAAGGACGAAAGACTATTTTTAGCCTTATATAACTATGCTCACAAACACGGAATTAGTATTTGAAATCGCCCACTAGATGGCGATTCTTTTGACTTGTACTTTCTTACAGGCCTGGCGTACGGAAATCATCCCACTTGGATTTCCATAGCCAATAAAGTCAAACAACAACAACAACAACAAGGCTTCTTGACGCATCTGATTGCTTTTTGTTTTTCTTTTTCTACGCATGGGTCATATTTTTGATTTCTCGAGGTGACATCTCACTCTTTCCCATGGCTTGCGAGAAAGATACCTAGATTTTGTTAAATGCTTTTTGGGCCTGCTTGTTTTCAATTTTTGTGAGTAACCTTTCTTTTATCAGTGTTTATTTTGCTTTTTTTTTGTTTTAATATATAATTTTGTTTGTGAGAATGCTCCATCGAATACAACTTGTAAACAATGGTTTTGATAAATTAAAAAGGGTGATTTTGACGTCAGCAATAAAGAATGTTGTTGTTGTTGTTAAACTTTATTGGCTATAGAAATCCTCAATACGATTTCTGTACGCCAGACTAGATTAGGTCAGACATTGAAGAAGTCAGTTCTTACGAACTGTCAACATGGTAGGCCTTGTG
>JABFPR010000180.1:0-13090 GCA_022817345.1 Neoscelio sp. ZL-2020
AATTATTTTATTTTATAATTATAAAATAAAAATAATAATACTAATTTTGATTTTTAAATATGTTTATTATTTATAATATATTGTGTAATATAAACATATTTTTCAGTTTTGTATTCAAAAACAAATAAACATCATGAAATTCAAAATTCTAAAAAAAGCTGTTTATATTTTTAATTTTATCTATAGATTTTAATTTAATTATTTAAATTTTTCTTTTGTAGTTTAAGAATACTTTTAAATAATTCAAATTTTATCAACAGCTTTTTTAACTACAAAAGGAAAATAGAAATAATTAAATTAAAAGCTATAGGCAAATAGAAACCTATAAACTATTGCATTTATACATATACGGATTTTTCACTACAATAAATAATTTAGATAGGATAAAATACAAATAAATATATATTTACAAATTACATATTACACGGCATATTAACATTCCAACGAAAAACAAATTCTTTGCAGTTTAAAATTGTTCCCACCACTTTAGCAATTTATTGCAAATAATGATATCAGCTATAAGTCAAAATGCTTAGTTGCCTAGGGTTGGCCAAAAAATAACTAATTTGTCAACATTTAAATAATTCTGAAATTATATTTGACAAAATGAATTACGGTCATTTTTTGTTTTGTTTTTTAATCTAAGTATTGTAAAATATAACTGACACTTTTTCATTTTAATAATTTAATCACACAAATGTTTACAAATACAGTAATAATTTAATTACAGAAACTTTATTAATTTGTAAAATTTTCAAATAGCTTTAATATTCTATTCTTTTCCTTTATTTTAAATGATGGCTCTAAGTATTAGAACATTTCTTTGGGTATTTGTTTTACCAAAAGCGGAACTTGTTACGAGCATAGAAATTACCAAATGTTGCCTTGAATTCACCTATAACTATGTTTTGATTAAAAGAATGAACTCTATTTTTTTTGTCTGTGTGTTCGCATAGAGATCACAGATATTTGACACGTATTCAATGCAAGTTTATCGAACAGTTGTGATCAAAGCATGCTGTTATAGAGCGAGCCTATGGTTTGTTAACAGCTTATTGAAGGTGTTTAAAGTATTTTGATATGAGTATGATGAACGAAATTCCGAACGTTATAATTGCCTATTGCGTCGCACGTAAAATTTATATTAAACTGAATGATGAATAGATCAATGTCGAAGAGTTTGACACTGCAAACGAGTATGACTATATAGTTGAGAATAATGTGAATAATGTTCATGATAATGCAAATGAGAAAAGTGATCCGATTCCAGCATTACTGAAATTAAACTTACAACGAGTGTCAAAACGATGACAATACACGCATTTTGCCAAAATGCAATTTTTGAATCGCAATGACAATACAAAAAAACAATACAGAGTTATGATTTAAATACGCCATTAAAACTCAAATCCTGAACTTTAGAGTTCATTTAGTCAATTTTACTTTAACCACATCTATAATGCTGTTCCATCGTTAATTTTTTTCAACAAATTCATTCGCATTGTCGCAAAGACCAAGTCTTCCTTATTAAGGTGGTTCACTCTCAAAACGATCATTTAATGTTTAGCGGAATCGTTTAACGATTAGAGGATTTTCCGCTTAAAATATGAACAAGAGAAATTTCCTCTAATGGTTAAAAGAAAAATTCTTTAATCGTTATACAAGTACATTATTTTTATATCGCTGGTACACATTTGTCGACTTAATTTAAAAATATCATAATTAAAATTCACATATAGTGTAAGTTTATTATATTTTGTGTGGATAAAAAAGTGTAAAGTATGCCTATGATTAATGAATACTGTCAAATTGCGAGCGCCGCTATTTTGTAATTAATCTTTAAAATAATTTCGTTTAACTATAAGAAGAATTATTAAAGTTTTAAACGATAAGTTTAAATATTAGTGGTGGATTGACGTATAATGGAAAATAATTTTACTGTTAGAAGTGTATTTTTAAGGATTTTGTTACACGGACAATGACATAATTTCGTCTTCTTATAGATGTGATAAAAGTTATTACTTAAAATTATTATATAGTATATGATTCAGACAAAGAATAAAACTGTTTCGTCGAAAAGTTGGAAAAAGTTGATTGTTTAAATAATAATGTTATTTGTTTAACATTCTCTGCACACAACATAGTAAATAAATGGTATTAATACTGTTACAGTTAATATTTTTAACACTCTTCGCGGTGGAGTTTTAAAATATACATTGTACAAAAAATTATATTTTATAAATAATCAATTAACAAATAATTGGCATACATTTTCTTTTTATTGTAAAATAATAAATATTAATTAAAAGAACTGCTAAAATTCAATTTATTTTTGTATAATTTATAACCAAGTTGCTTTACGATACTCTTTTCGTTTTTCTGATTTTATACAATTTATTTTATCCTTTATATGAATTATGTAACACGCAATAATAATTTTTATTCAATCATCCTTTTTATTTATCAATTATGATTTCATTTATATTAGTAAACAAATTTTTATTTAGACGTTATCGATAATAATTAATGAATTATTAGTAATTCATTATTACCTTAAAGGAACTTTTAACTTTTAACTTTACAGTTTTAATTATTTCTTTTTCAGTTTTTAATTTTTTATATTCTCAAATATTTTTTTAATTTGAAATACAAAATTGTTGAATCTTAAATTATTACATTTCTAATTTAGAAGATTTGAATTTGTCTGTTACAAAATTTCCTTACTTCAAGACTGGTTCGATATCAATCAACGGAGGATAATCGATCAAAGACAGCGTGCATAATCTTGAAACTTCCTAGTTGTCAGAAGCGTTTGTCGTGAGTGTTTAGAGTTTGATTTATCAAACAGTGTGTTCGAGCAGTGTTCTGTTCTGATATTATAAACCCGACTAATCATTAAAACCTTGCCATCGTCGAAGCTCACATGTTGATATTCTGCAAATAGTTAATTTAACAAGACCATGCCATTTATTTTCATCGTTTTCCGGTACATTTTGTTTAATATTAGTTCAAAACTCGACCAATATAGTATTTTGAGTTCCAAAATACAATATTGGTCCTTTTTGTTCTTCTTGGTGAAAACTTAATTAAAAATCGTTAGTGAATATCGACGATTCTTTATTATTCCTGACGTCTTTCACGTTTTTAAAAATATCGAAGCAAATGTATGTTTTATATATTAAGAATACACTAATATTATTTTATTTTATTAAATTCTGAAACAAATCTAATCGTTTTTTTAGTCTTGTAATTATTCAATATTTTGAATGAAAATCAAGATTGAATATGTAATAAACTTTTCCTTTAACCGAGCAAATAGTCTTCTAAAATTGAGAAAATGTGTTCCATTGAAGTATAGAGAAACTCGGAGAAGTCTGTTTCATATTCTGCAACAACCGAGCAAGGAAGCGAGGAGCAAAGAAATTATCTGATGAATTTTCTCGTCAAAGAAATTGAATCTAAGAGAGCTTTAGTTAATAGAAGCTACATCCTAAAACACGTTAATCGATTTTCAATTGAATTATTCAAGATACTCGACAAACGCAGTTGAATAGAGAATCGATTTTTGCAGAACAACATAGAGTGGTTGGATAGAAATTTTGTTTTGGAATTGAAACGCGGTGAAAACCCAAAGCCTTCCTTGGGTTTCCCATCTTCAACTCCAGTAAGAATTTTGCAGATGATAGCGCTAGATCCAAAAGAAGTAGTATAGAGATTGACTTACGCTACCATGATGATTAATAGATAAGAAGACGTTGTGGACAATGTTCAAGTTCTCAAGGTGAAATGTCAGGCGGCGCAGAAGTTCGAATTCTGAAATTCACGCCATAACTATATTTTCTTAAACATCTTTGGAAATTGCTGATATTTCTGCATGAAAAGTTATTGGCTCATTCTTTGTTATAATACAAATATTTTAGAACAAGTTTTAAGTATTTCACGTAATATGACAAACGGTTCCATCGGGAATAATAATTTTTTTATCAATGTCGATAATGAATTTACATAATATATAATTATATGAAATATTTAAAACGTATTCTAAAATATTTTTAATATATCAGAGAAATATCAGCAATTTTCAAAGATATTTAGAAAAGTATGGTATTGGAGGGAATTCCAGAATTTAAACTCCAGTGGCGCTTGACATTTCGCCTTTATAAAATAAATAAGTCGCTAATGACAGTAACACACATTTCTTATCGAAGTCGATCTAAATATGTATCAATACAATTCAATGAAACTGGATGCAACAAATCTTCGATCATATCTCTCTCGTAGAATAAACATCAGATTTGCTGAACCATACAAGTAAATGACTTCTCACTGTGCAGGAAACCGTCTATACTTTATCGAAGAAAAAAAAACAATTAAAAAATCAATTGGTGCTTTTATAGAATTGGGTGTATAATGACAGCGGTGAACACTGGAAGGAGGATTTTAAATACTCAAGAAAGGAGGATTTTCTGATACTAATATATTTTTTACACCATTAGTTCTACTCCAATGATCATTATTAGTTCAACTGAATCATCTATAACTGAAGCAGCTAACGCTTGATGAAGTCGATTACGTAGAAACCTAGCAAAGATGAATAAAAAAGGAAAAGTTGACCGCGATACATTCCAGTTCGGTTTGTTTTAACGTTTCATCTGATTTATTGAAATTCTGTATTCGTGTTGCCTATTGTATTGATATTCAGAAATGGCAAGAACGAGGTAGTCAGAACAAAGACACGGTAGATTTATGGAAAGCTGAAAATCAAGTAAAATTTGAGCGAAATCGAGTTGACTGCAGACCAGTAAATTTCAGGAGAAAGCGGCAAAAGCAAGACGGTAATGGAGCCAGAAAGGCATGAATAAAGAATGCGTTCACAAGTGTGCTGATTTTATAAATACGCTGTCTGGTGGTTTCAGTGTAGATGCTTAATTTCAGTTGTTTTGCTACAGATTGAGAAAATGTCTGAAGAGATCTGAAGAGATCTTCTAGATTCTCTCATATCAACTTTTCACCAGCCAATGCAGAAAACCCTATCTCCAAACGTCTTAAAACACGTCTTAAATTTGAAAATTTGCAGTAACCTTTGAAAACCACAATATAATAGAATATTTTATCAAAATATCTGGAGAATCGTAAGAAGCGTGAAAAAATTGTTTGTTTAAGATAGTGATATCGGTTTCCTCCTAGATGGCGATGTTATTGGTGATATCAACATCAACTTCATTTTTTCAAATGAAAACCCTTATTTTTTATTACATATTCGGATTTTTCGAAAAAAATACGTAACTTATATTTCAAAGATTGAAAAAAAAATAATTTCAAAAGTTATAAATGAAACAAAAAGTTAAAAATACAATTAAAAAACACTCGAACCATTGGGAATAACAATCTTACACAAAGATGCCATGAATAAAAGATTCTTGTTTTTTATAATAATAAAGAATCTAAAATTATAAAAAATTAGAAGAATTCCATTTGAAACTGTATTGGCTGCTTCTTTCAACTCCTAGGTCACTGTGTACCCAAAGACCTTATATATACCCAAAGTCTTTGGGACCCTACACAATTTCATGTGCTTATAATTTTATGAAAATCCGTATTATTATGACAGTACACTATTCCAAAGACTAAACAGAAAGGTTCCTTTGAAATTGTTTTAAAAAGCAATAAATTGAGCATACATTTTTTATTGCTAAATAATAACATACACTTTGAAAATATTTTGGCAACAAAATTATTAACAAATTTCTATAAATGAAGCCACACTAAAGACACTTCTACTAAATACAGCTTTCTGGCAGGATCGACAACTCTTGAACGGTACTTATAAATCAAAATTCCCAGATTCTTCTTAAATGGTTTAAGTGTAGTTTTAGCCACACGTACTGTCAATCTGTCATATAAAATTATCATATTTTAAAAAATTTCGTTTTTTCCCAAAAGTGTGCCGTTTTTACACAAATTATTATTCTATAAATCCGTACGTATAACTTGAACTACACTTACATAAGTTAAGGAGAAACTTGAAAATTTTGAATTTCAGGTGTCGTTTATGAGTTATCGATCCCCTCAGCAACTTGTGCTATTTAGGAGCGTCACGAGAAGAAACATTGCAGCTTTATTTACATAAATCTTTTAATCAAGTTTTTGTCAGAATATCTTCAGACTGTGTGTTATTGGATATCTATACAACTTTATATTAAAGTTACTGTTGTCCTTAAAAAGTAGTCACATAATAAGCTTTATTTACTCATGAAGCAGTTTTTTGTGTTAGTATATTCTATCAAGTATTAATAACATATAAGATTAAAAAATTACGGAAACTGACAGAGGAGACATATAAGGTCTTTTATATCTGTAAGATTGGAAATCTGTAAAAATGTCGCAAGATTTAAATTTTTCATAGAGTTTATCAGATAATGTATTCTAGAAATAAAATATACGACGATGCAAGAAATGTATACTAAGAACAGATAATCTGTTAACAATTAATTTTATTTATGATAAAAATGTTTTGTTTATTACAAAATTATTTAAACAAATATAATATAATATATCATTATCAAAATTGTAATTCAAATGTCTACATTTAAGTATATATATATATAATTGTCTAATTATGTGTAAATAAAGGTAACACCTCAAAAGAGTCGCATAATAATTAACGCGCATCTAGGAGGGATATTTAAATAACCGTAAGCGAATCGTTTTTTCGAGCTGGTCTGGCTATTCGCGAGCAGTTTCGTACGTGACTGCAATTTAAAGTACTAAAATAACAAATTATAATTATAAAAGGTAATATTATCTTGATTCAAATTTATCTTTTTAAAGACACGAGCTGAAATTTTGATAAAGATACTTGATGATTTGGCTCCTTGACTTTTATTATTTGACCTTTTATAATCATCCAAAAATAATTTTTTAGATTTCTGGCAAACAAATTTCTAATTTATAAAATTGTCCAAGTTGAACTCGAAATTCATTAAGAATTTATAGATTAGAGATTTGTTGAGAAACATCGTAACTTAAACAGTTGTAATAAAATATTTATGTATTTTCAAATTATCTGCAAAAAGTATGTAATAAATATGAGTAGCGTAGTAAATTACTTTTACTGCTTATTTGATAGTACGAGACATATTAAAATATGCAAAAATTATGCAAAATATATGCAACACTTCTCAAAAATATATGCAAAAACTATACATGTTTAAGAATAGCTAATGATGGTACAATATATCCCGTGTGAAAAAAATAGTCTGGCAACAGACTGGTTCGTGACTGAATGCCGTGATTGTTATAAAACTTACTTTAGGTAGATATTATTTTATAGCAATACTTATTATAATGTAAAGTAAAGTAATTTAATAGATATAATTTATTATATTTTACACAAAATAATAAAGTTCTAACAATAATACGAGGGTGGGTCAATAAGTCTGTGACTTTTTGAATAAAACACAGGTTTTTCAACAAAAAGACTATATATATAGTATCTCAAATCATTCAATTTCCCCATAGCGACTGCGCACATGTGTGCGCACCTTTGCATTGTCCTGGTGGAAGAGCACTTTCTTCTTGGCCAAATGCGGTCGTTTTTCTTTTAAATTCATTTTTTTCCATTTTCTTGAAGATTCACGCGATTATCTGATTTTAATGACTGTCAAACACAAACTAAATGACGCAAATAGTTTAACCTTTGACTGTAGTCCGTTGAAGGATGGTTGCTGACCGGAGTAGTATTACTTTTCAAGTTAAAAGGCGGGAAATTCAAAAAACCACTGACCAGTCATTGACCTACCCTCGTATAATGTACATAACTTATAGAATTCAAAATTATTAATAGTAAATAATTAAGAAATAGAGTATGGCAATCGATTATGCAACTTGACTAATTTATGAGTGAATAAATTATTTTTAAAAATATAGATAATATGCAAAATATCAACAATATGAAATAATTGTAATGCGTTTTTAGAATCTAAAGACGATATTTATAATTATATCAGTTTAAATTAATTTGTTACTTTTATAAAAATTATGCATTTGCATAAACATCCGCAGTTCATTAATAACTTAAAATAGTACCCGGATTAAAACCGTTAAAATGGAAATTAATAACAATTTAATTTAATTTAGTTTAATTTTAATGTAATTCAGTTGTACATTTTAATTTGTAGCAATTTATAAATGAAAAGATATATTCAGTAAAAAGGGGATGATATTAGTCAGTATTTAAACATGATTTAGACACAGATTATTTGTTATATTGTTAATATTAGAAAATCTGAGATACATATACTCCCCAAAAACAATTATACTCTAAGACAAGATTTATAATATATTAGGTGTACAACTTTGCTTCCACCGTTTTTTTCGGTCATTGGAGGCTTTATTGTAAAAAACTGGTTATACATTTATGATTCAAAATATTATCCATCGCTGGCCACTACTTTCTCCCATCTTTCGGGCAGCATACGAATCCCGCGTCGAAAAAACTGTTCATCTTTTGAGGCGATCCACGTACCGATCCAATTTTTGACTTCATAAGTACGTAAGTGCTGATCAGCCAGGCCGTGTGCCATTGATTGAAACAAGTAATAGTCAGAGGAAGCTATGTCTGAAGAATACGGCGGGTGTAGGACTTCCCATTTCAACGTTTCCAAGTATGTTTTGACCGACATTGCGACATGGGGTCGAGCATTGTCATGCTGCAAAATCACTTTATCGTGTCTGTACCCAAGTTCCTTGTTTCTGAATCATTCCCATAGCTTTGGGGCGTTTCGAAATGGCTCGTTGAGTCACTCCTAATGATCCTGCCAATTCTTCTAGCGTTTGACACGAGTCTTCATGAAGTAATGCCTCCAATTCTGCATCTTTGAAAACCTTCTCTCTTCCACCACCATGCCGGTCTTCGATGTCAAAATCATCGTTCTCAAAGCCTTGAAACCACTCACGACACGTTCTTTCATAGCCGCAGATTATTCTCAGCCGCAGATTTCTTCATATTGAAGCAGAAAATTAAAACCTCCCGCAAATTACTAGAATTTGGCTCGTAAACTGACATTTTCAATCGATGATCGAAAGAGTCAGATGATGAGTGAGAATAACTTTACGATGCGGACACAAATCGACTAATGTTTCGATGGTGTTACGTCGACAAATGCCCAAGCTTATTGTATGTCGTTTACATCTGTTTATTTCCACTAACAAACACTTACCGCTAAAGCCATCTATTGGAAAACGGCGAAAGCAAAGTTGTACACCTAATAACTTAAAAAATTTGATACAAATGAAATCTAATGCTAAATATTAATTATCAAATTTTAAAGGGGTGCTCCAGAACCAAAATGTTGTTTCTGGGTGTTAATTATTTACAATAATTATTAACTATAGTTCATACATTGTATACATAAAGCATTGTTATGTACGTTTATTACGTTTTCTTGATTTTACTAAATATAATCATTCAGTGCACCATACATATGAATGTTAGTTTACACATAAATTAATGTTTTATCGAAAGAACTAATCTAAAGCAAATAAGAAATAAAGGTTAAATCTCCTCCAAAATTCTCCTTCAAAAAATATAATCATATTCTTTATACACTAAAAATTGAATACTTCTTTAGGTTTTGCCAAAATGAATCCGTCCAATTCTTCTAACTTAAGTTACGTCTCGATCTGCTTTTATCAGTTTAATTAAATTATTTCAAAATTATGTAAATAGTTCTCAAATGTAATTTTTAGTTTCTGCTTAATATTAGAAGAAACACCGAGAGAACAAATGTATTCATGTTGAACAAAATGTATTTAGTTTGAATACATTTTTTAATTAGGTTTGGAGCAAATAGAAGTTTTATTCAAAATTACTAAAATAATTTATTCAATGTAATTTTTCCAAGCCGAATAAAAATTGAATTCGACATGAATAAATACATTTCATAAAATATATATATGATTTTCAAAACATATTGTCGTTACGAGATAGATGAATTCCAATTCGCACAATTAATTATTATCTATTCATGGCTGAACAGTATACGAAATAAAATATTTAAATACATTTGAAAAAGAATTTTGTAAATAAGCTTTTTTTATTTTGTATAATTGAATGTTTAATCTACTTTGAATGAAAATAACAATTTTACTAATGGATATAATATATTGAAACAATACGTCTGTTTTTATGTGACTTGAATAGAATCTATAATAAATCATCAAATTACGTTTTGTTAAGTAATAAAATAACAAATTTTGCTTTTAAAATTAGAACTACCGAGCGTTTTCAAGAAAAAAATAGATTTAATGATCATACAATGTTATGGAAAGAGAGGTCAGCAGGCAAAATGACTGAGTTTGGTATGTACACGCAGAGAAACGTTATGGTGTTGAATCGACAAAAAGAATGGTCAAACTAAATTTCGTAAATCAACCATATATTTGGTAGAGTGAACAAAATTGTTGATTTTGTTGTTTCAACAAAATAAATCTGGTGAAGATTGCTTAAATAACAATAAAATCATTTAGCTGAATCAACTAAATGTTGGCTAAATTGACAAAATCGTTCTCTGAGTGTACTATCTCATAAGAAGTCACTTTATTTTTGTCAGTATTGAAGTCAATTGGAAGTGATGGATCCTGACTGGAGCGTAAATAAGTGGTGGAAATTACAGAGATTCATCGTTCAATCTCCGTCTCGCCTCCGTTTCATCTGTGTTATATCTCTATTTTACTCTCTTATGTGTTTAACATGATTCATCAGTCGATGGTAAACTCCAACTGCACATGAGCTCACTAAATTTATTTTTATTAATACATTTTTTACAAATAAAAAATTATGATAACTTTAAAAGTTATAAACGAAACAAAAATTAAAATGAAATAATAAACTGCTCACACATAACATTGAACATTATAATTTTACAAAAAATATCATGAATAAGTTGCTTATTTTTGAATAGATAATCCAAATATATAAAAAAAGTTTTCATTCGATCGAAGAATCATTAATATAAACTGTAATTTAAAAAAACATTGATGACAATTCTTTATTTATTTGCCAGACGTATTCAAAATTAACATTAAAAGTGTCGTCTTTTACCTTAATTTTTATTTAATAGATTTGTTTAATTATTATTACACTTTATTATATGTAAAAATACTTAAGAAATTATTTAATTAATGAAACTTATGTCGCATATTTTATTGCCCAAATTCTAAAGTATTTCGAGGTTCGATAAGTATGTTGTTAAATTACATATCATCTGAAATATTAATTACGTATTTTTTAAATTTACGTCTTGACCTATAATATTACTATACGTGTTCTGTAAAATGTTAATTTGGAGACATTTTTATCAGTGTAATAGATGGAAATACTTGCATACTGTACACCTCAAACATAATATTTGATACGTCGGAGTTGTGTATCAGTTGTTCTACAGAATACACCTCATGGAAAATGAAAACGTTGAACCCCATCTCATTCTGCAAAATTGGTCAGAGTTTGTTTAAATGTTATCGATATAAAAGAACACATATATACAATATTTGGACACAGATTTTATTTCTGACCACTGGTATGAAATATAAAATCTTTTCAAATTAAGTCTTCGACCATCGTTTATTTTTATATCGCTTGATGCTTGAGGTAAAATGTCACAAGTGCAGATGAGGTTCAAATTTGCAGATTTTCGTTAATGTTTACTTTTCATTAAACCTTTGATGGTTCGAATCTAAAAGTCTAAAAAAAATAAATTTGAATATTCATTTGAATGTAGTCAATCAGAATACTTAATTATTTTCTATCTTTCAATATAAAAGTGAGATAAAAAATGAATCAGAATTTTAATTGGTTACTCGCATACAAATTTAGACTCGTTTCTATGACAATTCGTGATTTTAAATCATTGAAGTGTTAATTACATAAAAATGAATTAATATTTTTCATGAAAATGATTAATTTGATTCTTTGTAATAATTGAAAGTTTTTTAATAAATTTCAAAGTATATTACTAATGTATGTAATTTCATATGTTACTACTTTAATTATTGAGTAAAAATAAATAATTAGATATATGTTATATAGTCATTTTCATGTAAAAAATACTACTTAAATAGCAAAAATTGGTATTTATATGTAGCACATATTGATAATTCTAATAAATATGCTTATGCCAGTCGTTTTTAACATTTAGTTATTGATGAATACGCATCGATATGCGCACTTTAAATTAATGTTACACGAGTGAACTATATTAAATGTAATTTTTCATTATATATTATGCTTTTCTCTTAATTTTAAATATTTTTCTCATCGCTTGTGCACTTTTTTTTCTCACAAGCTACTGCTTACAGTGCTGTCATCCTTGGTGAAAATATTTATAATTATTATAAAGAAATACGTATATCTACCGCAATTGGCAGAATACAATGGTAAACAAAGTTCAAGTTTGAAATATTTAAAATAATGATATAAACAGTTCTGTTTGTACACTAATTTATTAAAATTAGTGAAGTTTGAAAATTTTTCAAGATTTTTACAAGTTTTAAAAGAAATTTTTATAATTTTAGGTTCCAGCCCATATACCATCGATTTTGATGCTATCAGCTGATTTTATGAAAATCCGTTAAAACATTCAATTATATGAACGTTTTTTAAAGTTTGAAAATTTTTCAAGATTTTTACAAGTTTTCCAAGATATTTTTAAAATTTTAGGTTTCGGCCCAAATACCATCGATTAAGATGCTATCAGCTGATTTTATAAAAATCCGTTAAAAAAATTACTTTTACGACCAGTTTTTAAAGATTGAAAATTTTTCAAGATTTTTACACGGTTTCCAAGATATTTTTAAAATTTTAGGTTCCGACCCATATACCAACGATTTTGATGCTATTAGCTGATTATATGAAAATCCGTTAAAAAAATAAATTTTACGATCAGTTTTTAAAGATTGAACATTTTTCAAGATTTTTACAAGATTTCGAAGATATTTTTAAAATTTTACGTTTCGGCCCATATACCATCGATTTTGATGCTATTAGCTGATTTTATGAAAATCCGGTAAAAAATCAATAATACGACGT